>CAUYPK010160943.1:0-67529 GCA_963574355.1 Loris lydekkerianus | reverse complement strand
GCGCCCCCCCCCCGCAACACCCCGCCCGTTACACCCACTCCTTATGTTATATTACACCACCCCACCACCCCCCGCCCACCGCCACCCAAAACACCCAGTGGCCGTCAAAATTTTCGGCCCCCCCCCCCCCCCCCCCCCGTTTTTATTTAGATAAGGAAGGCCATAGCCTAGAGAGGAGTAGTGACATGCCCAAACAAAGGTAGCAGTCCAGAAGCGGAGCAGGGGCCAGGCCTCGGGGCCCTGACTCTAGTTCTAGCTCTCGCTATTCCTGTCCCTGTGGTCTCCCAGGTCTCTGTGCACTGCGAGCCTGGCTCAGAGCCGAGCCCACAGCAGACTCGCAATAAATATTTGTTAAATAAATGAATGACTGAAGAAACTCTCTCCTTGGAGGCCAAGGCCTTTGGAAAATCCCAGGGGATTCCAACAGGGCTAAGTGTTGGAGGTGACATCTTCTGGAACAGACAAAGAGGAAAAGCCTGACCCTGGCCCAGGGCCAGGGAGGAGGGATGCAACCCCTGGTCCCTTCACCAGTGCTGCTGCTTGCTGCCCCCCAAATAGGGAAGGCAGAGGGCAGCCATGCCTGCCAGGATGGCAGCTGAGCAATGGGTCCGAGGCTCATTAACTCTGAGCTGTGCCCTTGGTTTCTGAGCCCAGGCCCAGAGTGCAGGCTGGCACGTAGAGACCCTTAATTAAATTAGGGAGACTTCCAAATGAGAGAGAGCTGGAGCCAAGCTGCAGTCCCCTGGCATCCCAGTCACAGCTCAGGGCACCGTGCCCCCATGCTTAGGACTGTGAGCTGTCCCCTGCTGTCCCACCCAAGACAGGAGAAGGGCACAGTGCCTCGTTGCATCCCCACCCAAGCATTTGTCCTTCTCTCTGTCTGACATAACAGCTGAGTAATGAGGGCCAGGGACTGGGGTGCAGGAGCCAGATTTTGTCACCTTTGGGGGGGTCTGAGCCCATCCCAGAAGCTGGGAGGTTCAAAGTCAAAGCTTGTGACCTCAGGCAAGTCACTCTGCCCTGTGGAGACTGATATGTAAATTGAATAGTATATTCTTTAAAGACTCTTTTTGTTCTCTGACCCAATGGCTGATAACATAAAAGGTTAGAACTCAAATGCCATAGGGCCAATTTGCTCTTCCAGAGGGTTCTGTTGCCCACTGCTCCCATCCGAACCCTTTACTGCTGCTGCCCAGCCCATTGCTTTGAAAGACACCCGGTTAGAAGCTCTTTATCCACCACCTTCAGGGTCTTTGAATCATTAACTGCCAGCCCCGCAAGACTGCCATCAGCCACCCGGGTGAGGGCCAGCAAGCAATAAGAACCCTGGTGCCATCGGGCACCAGCAGCCAGCTTATTAACGAACCGTTTGTAATGCAATAATCTGTACTTCTCAATTACCAGCAATGGCTTGATTTTACACGCATGCACTCATGCAAACATGCTCAGAGAACACTGGGCCAGGGAGACAGTGGGAGAAAGTACAGGGCTGAACAAAGCCCCTGCCCTTAACCACAGGCTCCCTGTGTCCTGGGTGGACCTGAATCTGGCCAAAGCAAGAAGGCCTGAGGTGAAGCTTGCCCAAGGTTCTCAACTGTGAATGGAAGGAAAGAGGTGTGACACCTGTCCTTCTCAACTTTTATCTCACAGCTGATGCCAGCTAGAGCTGTGTGCTCAGCCAAGGCAGGCCCTGCCTCGGGCATGAGGCTTCCTCTTAACCACTGCAGGCACCACTGCCTGGCCCCAGGTTGGCACCCATCCCCAGGGTTGACACTGGGGCTGCGTTGTGGGCAGGGGAAGAAAAGTTGGAACTTCCCTTTCCCCAGCTGATTCCTCACCAGTCCCTGAAAAATTCTGCTAGGACATGTTTGGGACCCTCTGATTCATCACTTTCCCAATACTCAGTGCTAGATGGATTCTGAGAGAAGTAGTCCTCCTACTTCTGCTTGTATAACTCCAGGGATGGGGACCTCAGTACATCATTCAGCAAGGCCATCCCTTGTGGCCAGAGAGCAGCAGCCCCGACACCCCGGAATGTGACCTTGGCAGCTCCTACCTCAGGGATGCGGACACTGTAGGGCTGATTGTGAAATGTGGGTGCGTTGTCGTTCACATCTCCGACCTGGATGTTCACTTTCCGTGTGATCACCTGGAAAGAGAAGGGCGGGGAATTAGGCTGCCACTGCTTATGGCCTCTTTCCACCCAGGGGGCTGAGCCCAGGGACATGCCTCCCAGGGCAGCAGGGGCCCAGGGGTCACTCACCCCCTGGTGATCACTGACAGAGAACTCCACCGTGAACTCTGACTTGGTCTGAAAGAAAAAGGAGGGAGGGAAGAGAACAGAATTAGAGAGAAATGCTCAGGTCCTGGGTATTTAGAGGAGCTGTGGGGCTCTAGTATTGCCCTAGGAGCATGCCAAGGTCCAGCTATATCCAAAATCTTCCCTAGAAATTAGCATTGCCCATTGGGTTGGGAAGCAGGTATAGAACATGGCCTCTTGCCTTAAAAGAGCAATAGAAGAGAGAAGTCAAGCATGTGTCCTTGGCTCGGCCTCTGAGCTGCTGTGTAATACTGAGCAAGTTGCTAGACATCTCTGTTGGCCCTTTCTCAAATGCAAGGAGAGGGCAAGGGTTGAGGTTGTGTTCAAACCCTCATCTTAATTTGCTAAGGGCTACTATACCATCAATCTCTGCTTCTCTGGAAAGTATTCTTTGGAGGAACATTTGGTTGGGAGGTGAAGGTAGCTTTTTAGTCTCCGTTATACAAAGGATAAACCCAGGGTCACTGTCCCCTTGCCTACCCAAAGCTGCCCCTTGCTTTGAGTCACCCCCTCAGCATTCCATTCCAATCCTGAGGCCAGACATCAGCAGTGGCCCTTGAAGAGATACACTATCCTTGAGGCAAGCAGATGCTTCTCAGAGTCAGAATGGGGTCTCAGAGGAAGGCCTCTAAAAAATGGTGAGCCACCCTTGCCCCAAGGTCTGCCCCTACCCCCAGGAAAGGACGGAGCAGGAGTACAGGCAAGTCATACCTCTCTGTCCAGTGGCTGCCGGAGCCACACCACGCCGGTGTCAGGCTCCACGGCAAAGAAACGAGAAGCCTCCTCCCCAGACACACCAAACACCAGGGGGTCATTGTCCATGTCTCGGGCCAGCAACTGGGTCACAGAGGAACCTGATGTAGGGAAGGGAGAGAGCAGAGGGCAAATATGAGAGGTCAGGTACATTGCTTAGCACTTTGCTTAGGTGGCTGAACCCCCAGCAGGGAGCAACCACTCAACAAACCTCCAGCAGGTCACTGATCATCCCAAGAACTCCTGTGCACCTTTGGGCTCTGACCCAGGCTTCCTTCCTCCATCCTAGGCCACTTGTCACAGCCCTACTGATGGCAGTAGCAGGGAACCACCATTCATCGTGCTCTGGGTATGTAAGGAACAGCTGCAACTTATGACTGATCCTTTTTTCTAATTTTAATTTGAACACCCTTCTCTCCAAGGGCCTCAGCTAAAGGTAGATCCCCAACATTTCAAGCCCTATGTTCCATAACATAATGTAACTCAGCTCTAGACAATCAGAGCATTCTATCTCCCTGGTCATGATGATTGGTTTAGGAATGAGCATGTGACCCAAAGTAGCCAATCAAAGCTAGCCCTGGGACTTTTGCTGGAACTACTGGGAAAGAGGAGCTTTATTTCCATGGGGGCTGCTAATTGGTACCACTAGCAGCGATCTTTGGTACCACACAGGAAGAGCCTGCCCTAGAATGAGGCAAAAGGAGTAAAATAGCCAAATGGTGCACAGAAAGACAGATTCCTGATGGTTTGAGGGTCTGTAGCTAGCAGTGCCTGATATTAGTTCCATCCTCTGGATTTCTCAGCTATATGACCTTATAACTGTCCCTTCTTCCCTGATACCATTTCTTTGGCCTAAATCAGTTGTATTGGTTTCCTGTCTTTTGAGAATAGAAGCACCTTTTCTAACTCAGAATATTTTGTAAAACCTTCTGGCATTCATTCAAGAGTGACTAGGTGCTTGCCTTGTGATATGCTTAAGAAGACGTAGCTCAGGCTCAAAGAACTTCTATGTAGAAGTAGGTGACAAGTTCTAGCTTCTATCCTCAAAAAGGGATTGAGAGGTAGGTGTCACCCCTCACCAGGAAGCAAAGCTGTCAGCAGAGGCCATTTGGGCATCAGGAACTCATCAGGAGCTGTGAACTCCAGCACCTTCTCCTGGAGTTCACAGCTCCCTATGTAGTTTTCAGGTAGGGTGACCAACTGCCCTGCTTTGCCTAAGATTGAGGAATTTCCCAGGCCACGTGCTAAAAATCAGAAAGCCCCAGGCAAGATGAGATAGTTGGGTCACCTTAGCTTCAGACGGTCCTTAAACTCCCACAAACTATACCCCAAATGTTATGCATGTACAGCATGTCATTTTCTGAAGAGTGTATATATAGTCTTCATCTGATTCTCAGAGGGGCAGTTAGATCAGAACTGTGGCCTTGGGCAAATCACTCCTTTCAAGGTTTCAGTTTACACTATCAAATGAAACAGACATCTTTTTCCCCCAATACGGACTCTCACATTTACCACATAGCTCTAAGGATCAAGTTTGAAAGAAAGAATTCCAAATTCTGGACATTTTATCTAGAAAAGAAAGCTAATGAGCTTTGGTAAGTGAACTTTTAAAAGAACAGTTGTAACATGACAATGATAGCTAACATTTTTGAGTCTTAATTATAAGCCAGGCACTGAGTTCCATGTACTCATTTAGTCCTTACTGTTATTCTCTCCATGTAACAGATAAGACAACTAAGGGTGATGAAGTAATATCACAGCTTCATGGTTAGCAAACATCTGAGATGGAATCCATATCCCAGGTCTTTGGAGCCTCCAGCCCACATTTGTTTCCAAACCTTACTCATCTCAACACTCGATATATAAACTCAAGACTCAGGACTTCCATAGACATGATCCTATCAGATGCTAACTGGAAGTCCAAAGCTTGGAAGAGGAAGATAGTAGGCATTCATTAGGCTCTTGAGATGTTACACTCTAGCACAGCGATTCTCAACCTATGGGTCGCAACCCCTTCGTACCAATGAAAATACATCGTGGCATTAGGAAGGTTGAGAACCACTGCTCTAGCATCTCAAGGGTGCTCCTGGATTCTCTCTTTAGTCCTCTTAGCAACTCTGAGTGAGGATCATTGTTCTACCCATTTTATAGATTAGAAAGTTGAGGCTCAGAGAGGCGAAGCAGCCTCTCCAAGGTCAAGCACCAGAACTACAGAGCAGGATATAGTAGCGTCCAATTCAATGGGAAGAGAAGGAGTAAAATCATGGAACAAAGTTGGAACAACCTCAGACCCCAACCTTCCCATTTTAGAGTCAGAGACGCTGAAGGCATTTAGCAAGCTGCCTGAAGTAAGATGGCGAGTGACAAAGTCAGGGCTCAAACCCAAGCTTTCAAACTCCCAGATTTCCCAGTTAATGCTCTTTCTAGATGGTGTAGGAGGGGGTCTGTGAAAGACATAGGTAAACCAAGATTATCATCCGAAACTATCTGTATAGCTCAATGATAGACAATAGTTTTATTCTAAACCAGAACATACTGGGAGTAGAATGTCACATTTAATTTATTTTTAATTTTATTTTTATGATCTTTATCAAAGATTATAACCTAAAGTTGTAAAAGAATCTCCAGCCTCCTACCCCAACTTCCAGGAATATACATTTCCTTTCTATTGCCCTCAGGGGACCTTTAGTGGCAACGTCTGGGAAACACAGAGCTCCTTCCTAATGCCTTGGGTAGACTGCACATGGGGAAACTGAGGCCTGCAAATGCCCTGCTTATCCATAGTACAATGAATCCGTGGTGGTCTGCAGCCTTTTAGACTGCATACCTTACCTGACAACCTCCTTAGGGGCCTAGCACAGGAGAGGAATGTGGGGCCAACCTTCCAGCTGGCCAAGGGGATGGATTCTGGGAAGGCCACATTGGCCCTCCAGCCAAGACTGCACAACGGGACCTGTATCCCAAATGGCTCTCTTAGCCCTGATGCTCAGGTCCTCCCAAGAAGGGGGGCAGGCACTGGGCAGGACAGGGATGGAGCCATCAGTTGTTGTCATCCACCCTATAATTTCCTAGACTCTTATCCATTTTCCCCTCAATTATGTGCTGCTCAAAATGGTCCTTTTTGGCTTCCTCAGGGGCTCTTGCCTGCTCATGCCTTCTTTGTGTCCCAGGTAATTACTAGTGACCTTTTCTAAGTGTACTAATTAAAGGTGCTGATTTAATATTGTATTTAAGACAAGATGCCCCACAATTTTCTAACTGGGCACATATTCCCCCTCCCCACCCTGCCCTGTTCAGCTGCTCTGCAGAAGCTGGGCCCAGCTCTGGCTTCTGTAGGAAGCGGGGCTTGTTTTATCACTGGGGGAAGCTTCCAGCACCACCATTCCTATGGGAATGAGGCCAATCTGTGAGGTTCAATTCCAGCCCAGTGCCCCGAGTAGCAGCCACTCAGGAGAACTACTCCTGGCTGAGTGACCCCAGGGTACACACGCCACACACTAAGTTTATTTCCCACCTGAGTGTCCCTTGCATCTCAAGGCTATGTATGTGTGTGGGGAAATACACAACACAAAAAACATACCACTTTAACTATGTAAAGTGTACAATTTAGCGGCATTTAGTCCATTCCCAATGCTGTGTGATCATCACCACTAACTCCACAACATTTTCATCACCCCCTAGGAAACCACATACCCATTAAACAGTCACTCCCCATTCCTCCCCTCCACCCCAGCTCGGGCAACCACTAATCCACTTTCTGTCCCTGTGGATCTGCCTAGTCTGGACGTCTCATCTGGACAGAATCATATTATATAAATGTGGCCCATGACATCTGATTTCTTTCACTTAGCATAATATTCTCAGGGTTCATCCACATCACAGCATACACTGGCCCTTCATTCCTTTCTACTGCTGAATAATATTCCATCATGTGGATGGGACACCCTGAACCATTCATCAGCTGATGGACATTTGGGTTATTTCTACCTTTTGGCCATTGTGCATAATGCCACTATGAACATTTGTGCACATGTTTTTGTTTGAACACCTGTTTGGGGGCATATACTGAAGAGTGAAATTGCTAGGTCGTATAGTAATTCTAAGTTTAATTTATTGAGGCAACACCAAATTGTTTTCCACAGTGGCTACATCATTTTACATCCCCGCCAGCCATAGATGAGGCCTGGAATTCTTTTCAGTGGTAAGGAGGCTACTCAATGATCCACAGAGGCTGGGGTACCCCTTTATGACAGAGATGGGAGCTGGTGCTATTGATCCCCTACCCACTACCCCTCAGCACAGACTGTTTTCTCAAACACCAGCCCCATGGCCAGCCCCTGGTCTCACATTCTCACTCCCCAACCTGGGTTTCCTGTAATCTCCCCTAACAAACCACTTATACTTATGTCCCTATCACCAAGCCTCTTCTGGGGAAACCCAAATAAGACACCCTCTAAGACCGCGCATTAGAACCACCTGCAGAGTTTTTTACGATACAGATTCCCAGCCCTGCTGACTCTGTTGGCTGGTGGGGAGCCCAGGATATAAACTTTTAAACAGCAGCCCCTGCTCTCCCTGCAAGAGACTCTTATGTATAGCCAGATTTAGAAGTGTTGGAGTTTGTTTATAGCAGAGTAATATTCAAATATTTAACAAGGGGCACAGAACAGGCATCAACCAATGAGAAAAAAATGCTGGCTATAAACAACTGGACCAGTAAGTACTGCCTATAAGTCAGTCTGGTTTATAGCTCACATTTTAGATGCAGAGAAAAGCTCCTCCAATCCCAGGATGATTTAAAGGCTCGGTCTTGGGGCTCCTGGCTCAGTCAGTGCAGCTGGAGGATTCTACATACTTGGCCCCCTGCCCTCAGGGTTCATCCAGCTTAGGCTCCCCCCTTCCACACTACACCAAGCCTTCCCAGGCTGGGCCCAGCATAACCTCATAGTAGAAAGTGGGACATTAAAGAATGTAAATCACAGTGTATGTTCACAGCAGCATTCGTCACAATAGGTACAACCCAGGTGCCCATCCATGGACGAAGGAATAAGCAAAATGTGGTACATACATCCAATGGTTATTTAGCCTTAAAAAGGAAGAACATTTTGACACATGCTACAATATAGATAAACCTTGAGGACATTATGCTCAGTGAAATAAGCTAGTCACATAAAGATGAATTCAATCTGATCCCATTTATACCAGCTACCTAGAGTAGTCACATTCAGAAACGGGAAGCAGAGTGGCGGTTACCAGGGAACAGGGGAGGGCAGAATGGAAAATGGTTGTTTAATGGGTACAGAATTTCAGTTTTCAACATAAAAAGAGTTCCATAGATTGGTTACACAACAGTGTGAATCCACTTAAGACTATTGAACCATACCCTTAAAAATGGCTAAGACAGTAAATTTTATGTTATGTATATTTTACTACGATTTAAATTTTTTTAAAAAGACCCTTATATCAGATGATGTCCACAGCCCAAGCGATCTAGCCCAAGATAACACATTCCACTGCACCTCCCAGGTTTCTTGGGCTCACCCCTGTCTGGCCCCACAGGCCACATGTGTGATACCTCAGGGCCTTTGTCTTGACTGTGCCTTCTTCTGGAAATGTTCCTGTCCCAGGTCACCACATGCTGGATTTCTCAGTGTTCCCCTTTCAGGTCAAGAGTTCTTGGGGAGGACATCCTCAAATTCTCAATCAGATGGACAGAGTCTAGCTAATGGAACACCTGGTCACCCAGTGTCCCCATACCCCAAGGGAATGTCTCTAGTCTTTTCTCTTTGAAGAGATCTGTTTATCCATTCTACTTGCTGACCACCTATCCCAATCACTAACCTGCCACCAGAACATCTGTGTAAGCTTCATGGAAGCAGAGGCCTCACCTGTCACATTCCCCGTTGTATCCCTAAGCCAAAGCAGGGGCTGATACCCCAAAGGCACTCAACAAATGGTCGTTAAGTAGATAAATGAATCCTGCCAGCTGCGTAGAGGGGTTAGGAGAAGACAGATCCCCAGAATCATGAAGATCTCTGAACTTTGACAAGAAGAGAGTGTATAGCAAGTTGATTCTGAACTATGTACACTAATGGACAGGGCAAGGCATGACTATTCAAAACTTAATAATGCCCAAACTAATAGCACTTGGCTTTGAACACAGGTGGAATCATAGTCGTGCTATCTCTAGGGGTGAATCTCTCAGGAACTGGCTTTGTACCCCATCCTGGGGACTGTGTATCCTCATCCTGGGGTAGTGCACCCCATCCCAGAGGCCAGGAGCCCTATTGGAGATGGGATTTGCTCAGCAGACTGCTAAGGGCCCTGGGAAGAGCAGGGCTGGTGACACGTACTACACCATGGCCTCGCCCCCTCAGCAGCAGGCCAGTCTCTCTTCCAGGCAAGGGACAATCACAGCTTCCTTGGAGGCCCTGCTGGGCCCATGCTGATCGCTCAGATGACTGTTATTACTATTATTGTTGTTATATGCAGGAGGGCAAGGCTGGGATTGGTGTCACGCCACCCCTGTGTCTAGCTGTGGCTCTTTGCCTGCTAGATGAGGAGTGGGCCAGAAGCTCAGCAGTGGCTGAGAGCATAAGAGGAGAAGGAAAGCTATGTTTATTCCCAAACACAGAGAGCGTGCTGGAAATGAGTAAGGGTAAGCAAACACACGTGCTTCCCCCTTGCAGCAGTGTCCCTTGTAAAGCACACCTTTGATTGTACCATACCCCGCTCAAGCACCTCCCACAGGTCCCACAGAATTAAAACTGAATTCCCTACCACGGTGTCTCACGCTCCTCCCAACACATCCTCAACCTCCCTGGCTACTTATACTTTCACTGCACCCATAAGCTTAGCCTGCTGGACTGGAGTCCTCCTGCAAGCACACCTTGGCCTTGCACACTCCCATGGCTCTGCTGCTGTTCCTACAGCCTGGAAGGCCCTTCCCTCTCTCACTGGCTTTCAAATCCCAGCCATGCCCCAAACATCACCCCTGCTGTGAAGGTCTCTCTCCTCTCTGTTCTCAGTCAAGCTGTCTCTCTTCTCTGTTCTCAGATTCACTGTGGCTCTGCACAGAAGGCCAGAGGACGTCACCCCCAAAAGCAGAGGCTGTGTTCTGGGCCGTGCTTTTCCTCCTCCTAACCCCCTCCCCTGGTGATTAAGTACTGCTCTTCTAGGGGCCAGGGAACTCGCCAGTCACATCTCCTATCTGCACAAACCTTACTAAGCACTCACAGCACCCTTTTCTGTTCAATCTATACTCAAGCACAGAATCCTTCACAACACAGGATCGCACACAGCCACTATCATCAATCCCACTAGGCATGTAAGGGCAAATCTTTTGCAATCTGTGACCTAAAAGGACTTCACACGACCATGATCTACTCTCCCTTCCCACCCAGGGCCCAGGAATCTAGCAATCCACCGAGTTCTGGAGGACAGAATCAGCCTGGGATTCTACAGGCTAGTTCAGAAGCAGGGACAGGTTATGGCTGAAATAAGAACCAGACAAAGTTCCTTCTCATTTTGGGGAAAGGGAAGCTGGGACCCTAGCCGGGAGAGGGTGTGCCACAGTGGTAGGGGAGCCAAGAAGACACAGATGACGGCCCTCAACCCCAAATTCCAAGAACATGGGTTAGGACCAGGATTTTCTTAGAATAACTCCCCACTCCAATCACCCCCCTGCTATGGCCATGGGGGACTGACTACCCACCTCCATCCCACCCTTTCTTCCTACTCTGACTTTGGTCTCTGCCAGAGCCAGGGCCTCCTCCCTCCCCATCCCCCTACCTCGGCCTGAGCTGGCCTTAGTGCCTGCAATCTCCTTTGTCTCTTCTCTGGGACCAGAGGGGTCCTTCAAGTGCCCTGATGCCTGGGGAATAATCTCATCTGTCTTAGTTTCCCCCTCCTTACTCTCCTGCCTTAGGTCAGACACCTTCTCTCTAATCCCCCCTGGGCCTTGAACTTGTTTTGACCTCAGGGGAGCTGTTTTTTGTTTTTGTATTTTTTTGGAGACAAAGTCTCACTCTGTCACCCTGGGTAGAGTGACATGATATCATAGCTCACAACAACATCAAACTCTCGGGCTAAAGGGAACGTCTTGCCTCAGTCTCCCAAGTAGCAGCTGGGACTACAAACCGCCACAACGCCTAGCTAGTTTTTCTATTTTTAGTAGAGATGGGGTATCACTTTGCTCAGGCTGGTCTTGAACTCCTGAGCTCAACCAATTCATCCACTTTGGCCTCCCAGACTGCTAGGATTATAGGCGTGAACCACCACAATGGCCAGAGGAGCTGGGGTTTTTTTGTTTGTTTGTTTTGTCCTAGGCTCTGCCTATACCCACCTGGGGGAAGCCAGAGAGGGAAAACTTGGTCTCCTCTCTCCTGAGAGGCAGGTGGCCTCCAAGCCTGCCCTCCCCTTATGCCCTTCAGAAAATCCTTGGCCTGGATAAAGGGCATTGTCCCCATCTCTAAAACCCACAGGCCATTTCCACAACTTCTCTCTCCCGAAACTCTGTCCTCTCAGAGTAGATAGCACAAGCTGACTATGGGAAGGATGCTAGGATTCATCAAGCATTTGCCAGGCACCACACTCTGGTTTTCATTCATTCACCCTGTCATTTCTTTTCACAGTGGCCCTACACAGAGGGTTGCATCCCTGCTACACAGGCGAGAAAGCTGAGGCTCAGAGGGTTAATGTGACCCACCCAAGGTCACACAGGCAGGGGGCAACCGAACCAGGATTCCAACCTAAGTCTGCCTGACTCCACCACCCTCAAAGCTTTTCACACGGAGCCTTCTATTCAAGCTTCAGATCTGGAAACTGAACACAGGCCTCTTCTCGCCTCATAGCAACTAACCCCCATGGAACCCGGGGGCTTCCAGTGGACCCGGCCCCTTGTCTGGAGGTGAGAACTCTGGGGGAAGGAACCGTAGGGGCAGCTCTCCACCAGCCTGGCTTTCCATAACCCACTTATCACCTGGCAGCAAGATAACCCTTGTCTCCTAAGAGTCAGAGAGGGGCAAACACGTGCCTGGGCAAACTCGTTCCTTCCTTTTTCTGACCAAATAGTATTCCATCATATGTAAAGAAATGGGTACCACGCGTTGAAGGACACGAGGCTGATTCCATGTCTTGGCTGCTGTGAATAGGGCTGCGATCAACATGAGAGTACAGGTGTCCCTTTGATACATTGATTGCCTTTCATTCCACACACACCTTTATTTTAAATTAATGTACATAACAGTAAAGATCAGATGTTGCATACCAATATTTGAGAGACCTGGCCCTGAATCTGGGCAACCTGGAGCTCTTCTGCCTCTGACACAAATAAGGGCCATCACTTGTAGAAGGCTGCCAGGCCTGGTCGCAGGCACATATATGCTCTAAGCCCCTATAACACAGTGCATCACGGACAGGTCAAGTTACTTGCCTCAAGTCATACAGCCAGCACGTGACAGAGCCGGGAATCCTTACCGAGCCTCCTGCTATAGTTGTCCTTTCACTCACTCAGCAAGCACTGCCTGGGCTCCTGCTGCCTTGGCAGCACTCTGGGCACCGGTGACACAACAGTGAACACAGCAGACAGGAGTGCTGCCCTCTTGCAGCTGATGTTCAGAGGGAGACCTACACTGTGCTGTGTGCCACACACTTTTCCAGGCCTTTCACTGGTGCCCTGGAGAAGCATGCCATGGGCTTGGGGCTGGTGGCAGACTTGGCATGTACACAGCTGTGTCCCTATCTTTTGCCTGGTCCACAGGCTGTGACCCTCAGGACAAGCACTCCAGGGAGTCCAAGGACAGGGTGTTGGAAACTTGGGATACAGAAGAAGCTCTGGGAGCAAGGCAATCCCATAGAATGCCCTCTCTTAAGACCAAGACAATCAGCCAGGCATAGAGCTGACGTGGCTGACCCTGGCTCTGCCAAAGCAGCTGGCTATGTGACTCTGGGCAAATCATTCAAACACCTCTCTGAGCTTCCTCTTGCCCACTGACACCATGAGGAGGCTGATGTCAACAGCCAAAGCACAGAGGTCTTTGGGCTGGAATGCACAAGGCCATCATGGCTATGTCGGTCCCGAGGTAGGTCACAGTTTCTAGGGATCATGTGGAGACATGCAAGGCTGTGTCTGAGTTCAGCAGGGAAGAACGTGGTGATCTAGTAGTGACACAGTAGGGGAGTGGGTAGCTGGCCACATTCGTGATGTGGCCAGCAGGCTTGTTTTACAAAGGAGAAATTAGGGCTGGGTAGCCTGGTGATGGCTCCAGAGCAACCCAGCTAAACTGCTAGCAGGTGGTGGAGCTGACATTCAAATTTGTCCCTCAGCTTCCCATGCAATGTTGTTTCCACTACACCACGTTGAGGTCCTGTCTGACTAAAATATCTGCAATACCAAGGTTCTGTTTGCCACACACTATGCTCAAGGCAGGCGCTCAGCACGAGAGGACAGAAGGGCACAGACCAGCTACCCCTGGCTCTCTAGGGATTACAATCTGGTTGAGATACTTGGGGAATGAGCTATCATGGAGCTGACAGCCAGAGTACATGGTAGACTGGATATTTTTTCCCGCCCAGAAAAATAGCAGCCTGAGCATGAAACAGCCATGAATAAAGGGCTCTGTTTGACCTTCCTGAGTCCTTGCTGCAGCTCCCAGGCTCAAGTTCTATCTCAGGGCCCGGAAAGCCAAATGGTAGCTACCAGATTGAATAATAGTGATAATAGTGGAGTGGGTGTTTTTTCCTCTCTCCTGAAACTTTTCAATTCATTGAATTGTTCAATTAACTTTACAAAAGGAAATGTGGAAAAATGAAGGCAAATTGAACTTGACATTATCATTAAAATAAACAGAGCACTGCAGGCCATTAAAGGCTCACAAGGAGATTATCCAAACGCGAGCCAGCACATGGCACATGCTGACTCCTTCCTGCTCTGAAGCGACCCTGGTGCTCCTCCCCTGTCCTGAGCTCCATGACAAAGTCACTGAAGTCATGGGGTCACATTCTCCATAGCACAGGAGTGAGGCTGCGCTGGCTCATGTAACCTACCATCATAGTCCTCAAAATGCAATGTAGGGGGGAGGGCAGTGGCTGACTGGAGGGGGACTGTCCACCATGTCCCTCCCTTCTCCAGGCCTCTGTCCCAGTACAACAAAGGGTCACTTCAGCCCAGTGGGCGTCTGGCATGGCTGCATGTTGGAACCCACCTGTTGTACTTTTGACCCAAGACCACACATCTCAGAGTCTCAAGGGATGAGTCAAACATCAAAATATGAAAATGAACAGATTCACCAACTGAATCCAATGGGCTGGGAAGTTGATATTCAGGGTCTTGGTGATATCTAAGTTTCCTTCAATCTTCAGGATGTGTCTGAGAAACTATGAGGTAGGAAACCCTATAGGTATCAGTGGTTCCCAGACTTATTGGAGCACTGGAATCACCTGGAGCTCTCAAACAATACCCATGCCAGGGTCCCACCCCTCCAAGGTGGTGATTAACTGGTCTGGGTCCAGCTGGACTTTGGAAGGTTTGAAATCCCCAGATGATGCTACTGTGCAGGAAGGGTGGGAGCCACATACCACTGTGGGCCTGGCCCAGGTCTCCATGTGCTCATGGGCCCCTAGCTACAGTGGGGCATGTTCTACTTAGGCCAATCCATAGGCAGAGAAAAAATAAATTATTTTCTCTGTTGTCACTTCCCAGGTTCAAAATTTTCCAAATCCTAGTATTAAAAAAAGTCAATTCATGGCTTTGAAGTAGCACATCTTGACCTGATTTCATATTAGCATCACCTAGGGAGCTTCTAAAAATAAAGATGCCCAGGCCCCACCCTACAGGGATTCTCTTTTAATTAACTCATTTAATGCAGGGCCCCGCCATCAGTGTACTTTGTCATAACTCCCAACACGATTCCAGTGTGCAGCCAACTTAAGAACCACTGGGTTAGAGTGATGGTTCTCAAATGTAGGCATCTATCAGAATCACCAGGAGAGCTGATTTAAAACCCAGACTCTGGGGTCCCTCCCAGAACTTCTGATTAAGAATCTGCAGTTCTAGCCAGGTCCCGGGTGATGCTCATGCTGCTGGTTAGGACCACATTTTTTTTTTTCACATTCCAATAACCCAAGAGTTTCTTTTAGCCTTCTCTTTCCTTATTTGTGAGAAATTCAATTCTTATTTATTCTAAAACATTTACCTATTTGTGCAATTTTAGTACACAGTTTCAGAATCGTTAATCCATACTTCTATGAGAAATACATTTACTGTCTAATGACAGCATTTATAAACAGATATTTTTGTCTTTAACATTCAGTATCCAGTCAAGACGGTGTTTTCCAAAGTTACATCGGTTTGTTTCTTTCCCATCCCCTTCAGTGATACTCCTTATTCATCCTACACTCCCCCCCCCCCCAATTTCCATCACCCCCTCTTTGCATCCCTCTCCCAGGGGTTACCTTCTCCTCTGTAAGTTACCAGTCTCTTTAGTTTCTGGTTTATCTTCCCCATGTTGATTGCACACAAAAGACAGGATACATGTATACTGCCATGGATGTATGTATATGCACTGTCTTATATTCCCTGTCTTCCTACATAAAAGATATACAGTAGAACCTCTGTAAGTTGATCACCCAAGGATCTGTAACAAAATGGTCAACATACCTGGAGGTGGAACCACATTTCTATAAACCACCAGGTTAGAGCTTCCATGGGCCCAGGTCCTAGCCTTCAAAAATTCCTTTCAGGCTGGGTGTGGTGGCTCATGCCTGTAATCCTAGCACTCTGGGAGGCCAAGGCGGGTGGATTGGCTGAGCTCGTGAGTTTGAGACCAGCCTGAACAAAAGTGAGACCCCCGTCTCTAAAAAAATAGCTTGGCGTTGTGGCAGAAACCTGTGGTCCCAGCGACTTGGGAGGTTGAGGCAAGAGAGTTGCTTAAGCCCAAGAGTTTGAGGTTGCTGTGAGCTGTGACGCCACGGTACTCCAGCGAGGGTGACAAAGTAAGATTCTGTCTCAAAAAAAAATCCTTTCAAAGGTAACTTGGCTCTAGGGGAATCTGGGCCTCAAGGCCTAACTTCAGAATCTCTTTGCCTCCTGAATCCCCACTGTCTACCCCTTAGCCAGAGACCCAACTCGACTTCTCACCTTTCAATAGCAGGAGAAGCTAAGAAAGGTGTAACCAGAAAAGCAGGTGAGAAAGACACCCTTCCCTCAGCCCTCTTCTCCTCCCATCCTCACACTTTGAAAGAGGCCAGAACAGTCCCTCCAGAAATCACTTCCTCTTTGAGGAGACTCATAATTACCCACAATGATCACAGCACCATTCATTTTGCCCTAAAATTAATACATCACGTTAAGAACGATATCGCACTAATTTATCTACAAGATTGATGAAACTTGCACTTTTTCTAATGAGATTTATGCAAATGCTGCTCTAGCCTCTGTTTATGTTTTTAAAAGTTTTAACAGGGAAGAGAGAGTCCAGCCAGTTGGCAGAGGCTCTGCCCCCTACCTCTGGAGTAGGTAGGGGCTCCTTGGTGCCCAGCTAAGCAAGCACCTTAAGTTTCCCTCCCTATTCCTCATCCTGCCAACCCTCTCTCCCCAGACACACCTTCATTCCTTTGCAGCCCATCCTCCCACTGGGCTCACCTGCTGCCTTAGGTGGGAGGCAGTTCCCAGAGGTGGGGCTGGGTCGCTTTCATCTAATCAGAGGCTCTGAGAACAACTGTAGAGTGACAGCATCCTGCTTGTCAGGGTGGGGACTAGCATGAGGCAAGCACGGCACCCAAGACATCCTCACTCCAGGTGCTGCCTAATACCTGCATAAGTCTGAGGGTGAATTTCTGTCCCCTGGGCAACTGGCTTGCCACATCCTAAACCTCATCCTGCCACCATTTATTGAGCTCCTATTGTATGGCAGTCACTCTATGAAGTACTTTATATGGATAAGCTCACTTAATATTGATCACAAATGTGAGGAAGGTATTTCCACACTTAAATGAAATACTGAGTCTCAGAGAGGTTTAGCAACTTGCCCAAGCTCACACAGCTGGGAAGAGACAGAGCCATGATCCAAGCCCCAGGACCCTTCTGATCCTGCAGACAACATTCTTATCTAGTACTAGCTGCAAATGAGTCCCTCTACTGGGAGTTAGTTACACTCCACATATCCAAGGGGTCACATCCTATATTCTCAGGTATCCAGAACATAGAGGAAAAGTAGGAAATCAGCCCCAAAGGCCTTGGAGTAGGCTAAAAGTCCTGTCACAAAATACATGCACTAAATTTCAAGCTCATTAAGAAAAAGAGACAGACCCTCACTCAGAGCCTGTTGACTCTTACTTTACATACAATCATAATGAGGTTGGTGCCTTGTTGTTTTCAATACCTGGTAACCCAGGTAGGTATATGAACAATAATAGGAAGAAAATAAACAACGGTTTCTGCTGCTCACAAAATGAAAGATAAAAAAGTTCTCTGAGTCCCTTCACTAGCACCTATCAATGATAATACATCATTATAGAATGCTCTTCATAATGGCCTGTGCAATCATGTGCCAAGGAAGTGCTGAACAAGTCATCCCTCTGTTAGAAGGCAGGTATATAGTAGAGCTTATGAATATTCCAGGCAAGTCATTATAATTAAAAAAAGATTTTGTGCTTAAAGGAATGCTTCCCAAAGTGTATTTCACGAATCATTAATTCCCTGGAAGGCTAAAAGGTACTCCACGACAAAGCGCTCCTTGGTCCAGAAGGTCTAGGGAACACTGCAATAGGGAAAATGTGCACAGGTTTCTCTCCTGCTGGGTCTCTCAAGAGCCTTTATGGCACTAATGTGCACCGTGAAGGCCCACAAGGTGGAAAAGGAGATACAGCTTTCCCCAAATCTATTTGGTCAATAAACCTTTTTTTCTAAGAGCTTTTCAAAGGACCCCAGTGGGACAGGAAATAATTGAAGGACCACGAGGCCAGGAGCTTTTCTGGCTGGGTGTGTATTTCAGGCATATCTCTTCTTGGGATGGGTAGGCAGATGGATGGATGATGGATAAGCACATGAGCAAACAAGGATAGGAGCAAACCAACAAGCAAGCTGTTCTCACCTGAGGAACTATCAGATCCATGCCATGGAAGGACACATGAGTGCAGAGCCTGAGAACATGGCTCTACTTCTAAGTCACCAACCACTTCATGAGTCAGGAACCTGGGTCTCCTCAGCTCAAAAGGTGGCAGGAGGGGATACAGTGTGAGCTGCTTTCACTCAGGCCAAATCCTGAGCACCTAGGATCATAGTCGTACTAACTCAAAATACATGCACAACACCCAAGACCTAGGAAGTATTTTTCTGGCCATTGAGTCGAGGTCTTCCCCACCCTCACCCTTCCATATTCCTGGGCTGTCTGGGGGCTACACACTCCCAGCAGATGAAGAAACTACAGTTCTGCACAGCTGAGCAGTGTGTCTACAGCCATCAGTGTGGGCTCCTGGCGCTGAGGTCAGGGGACTGGGTTCCACCCCTGGCCTGTCTGTGCAGCCTAAGCAAGTCGCACCACCTCATTGGCCTTGTTCCTGGCTAAAGCTGTGGCCAGAGTCAGGTTAGAAAACACATTTCCCAATCCCAGACATCCCAGACAGGATTCCAGACCCCCGTGGCAGACCCTGTCACAGCACTCCCTACACAGTGTCCTAACTAGCTGTTGATCCTCTCATCTGCATCTTCCACCTGCCTGTGAGCCCCCTGAGAGCAGGGACTGTGGCCCGGTTGTTGGCTGTGCTTCTGGACTATTGAACAGTGTCTGGCACATGCAGGCCCTTCATCAGTGTCTACTGAACAAATAATGAATGATGATCACCGGGTAAACACAAGGTGACATGGTTATAGAGTTTGCAGGAGTGTGGTTCTGGTAAAGGTAAAGGCCATACCAAGCACTCTATCCCTAGTCTCTGCTGGGCACATCCCTGCTGCCTCTGTTTGAGAGGCAGAGGGAAGAGGGCAAGAGTCACCCAGCTTTCCTGATACCCACCCTGCCTGAAGTCTGCCTAATTGCAATGATGTTCTTTAATTGGGTCTGTTTAGTTTTTAATTAAGCAAAGGAAAAACTTGTGTAGTCCTTGGAGGTCCTCCTTCCATTGGAATTAGCATCCATTCTTCCAGTCCCATACAGACAATGCTGGAAGCTCTCAGGCCCTGCATGGTGTAAACAGTGGAGATGGGTGGGTGGGAAGTAGAAACAGGTAAGTCAAAAGAAGAGGTCCTCTTGCTAGGCTGCTAGGGACCTGCCCAGGACTGGCCCCTACACATCTTTGCATCCAGGCCTGGCACCCCTGGTTACAGACACTGTCATTGCATCAGTTGTGGGAGGCTGATCTGGTTGGGTCTGAATCCTGGATCTGTCACTTTTACTATGTGAGTGACCTTGCACAAGTTGCTTTGCCTCTTTGTGTCCCAGTTTCCCATCTGAAGAATGAGAAAAACGACAGTAACAAGCTTGCTATGAGAACTGAGTTAACACATGTAAAGCACTTAAAAAGCGTCTAAAAGATAAGCCTGTGCTCAATAAGTGTTGGCTATTACTATCATTCCCCGAGTAACTCTTAAAGATTCCATGGTGCTTGTTTTGAGCCAGGCCCTGGTCATCCTGAATGGGCCTTGTCCATTCAGCCTTGGCTCAGTTATCACCTCCTGTGTAGCTGTGGAAAGTCACTTGGCCTCTTTGGGCTCAATTTCCTCCTCTGTAATATGATAAGCTTCCATTTTATCCACTAATCTACTCATTATTCACTCACCTGCTCAGTCACTCATTACTCAGTTAACGTTTACAGAGGATCTACCATGTCCCAGACCCAACACTAGATAGTGAGAATCAACAAAAGTCATAACATAAATAGCAAGAAAATAATTCAAGCTCTCAGATAGACCGTGGATTTGCATGATCTTATTCTGATAATGTGGGATAGGTACCTGGATCAAGTTGAAAGTTACAAACAACTTAAAATATAAGATGAGACTTTTCATTTTTTGATAGAGTCTCCCTCTGTTACCCAGGGTGGAACCTCAAACTCCTGGGCTCAAGCAATCCTTCCACCCCACCCCCCATCCCCCCAACCTCCACAACAGGTGTATGCCACCACATCTGGCTTATTTGTTTGTTTCTCTGTTTGTTTATTTTAAAGATGGGGTCTCTGGCTATGTTGCCCAGACTGGACTCAGACTCCTGGCCTCAAGCATTCCTCCTGCTTCAGCCTCCCACAGTGCTGGGATTACAGGTGCTAGCCACCATGCCCAGCCTGTTTTAAAAATTATTAACTGGCTAAATGAGTTGATAAGAAAATAAAGAGTACTCAAGCTAATTACTAAGTGAAGAAACAAACCCAGAGAGACTAGGTTATTTACTAAAACTGGTAAACTGGAGTTTTCATTTTTACAGCCCCTAGACCTCAAAAAGGAGGAGAAAATGGGAGTCTAATAGAAAATACCTCTACTAAAGCAGGACCCTAAAGAGTCAAACCCTTAATGTAAGACGTGAACTAGAAATAAATTTACATTCCTACACAAACCAGGGGTCTAAACAGAGAAAAGAAAAGGAAAGAAAATTACCTCTCTGAAACTATAGTGCTTAATAGTGAGGGGAAGATGGACCTTAAGGAAGCATAACCTAACGATGGCCCATACTTACATTTGTAGCCCAAATTCACATTTCTAGGGTGTCTAAAAACCCTTCAGTGAAGAATTTAATCTAAAGTAGTCCCAGACAAGTTGTGAGCCTAAAAGCTTAACCGAAACAAACACAAATCTCAGAGGGACCTGGCTTCATCTCAGGTCTCAAAGAATCCCTTTCCCCACCAGCCAAATGAGTAAATCAGAGTCAAAATTCCCTCTCTCTCTCTCTCTCTCACTCTCACACAACACACACAATAAGCGAGGCACCAGGAATAAAAATCAGAAGAAAAAAATAGCACAATCAGACCCTCAAACATTCAGATATTGAAATTACCAGGCATATATAAAATATGTTCTCTGTGTTTCAATAACTGCAAAAGAGGCTTACAAATATAAGAGCAAGAAAAATTTTAAAGAGATCAAATAGAGCTCCTAGAAATCAAAACACAATAATTAGAATTTCAAATATATTGGTTTTATACTCCTATAAAGATTAGACATGGTTGAAAAGAAAATTAGTGAACCAAAAGATAAAATGAAAGAAATTATCTGAAATACAGAACAAATGGTCAGAGATGGAAAATATAACAGAGAGGCTAGGAAGCATGGAGGATAAAATTAAAAGGCCTAACTTACATCTCACTGAGATTCCAGAAGCAAAGAATGGTGCAGAGCAATAGTTGAAGAAATAATGGCTGGGAATGTCCCAGAATTAATAAAAACTCCATAGATTTAAGACGCCAAAGACCCAGAGAGGTCATAGTAAAACTCCAGAACACCAAAGAGAAAAAACATCTGAAAAGCCAGCAGAGAAGAAAAAACACTCTACTTTCAAGAAACAAACATTTAAACTGGAAGAAAAAGTCAATAGATTGATGTCTTCAATGTACTGAAAGTAAAAGCCAACTTAGAATTCCAGATCAAGCAAAAATTTATTTCAACAAAAGGAATGAAACAAAGACATGTTCCAGCTATTTAACTGGTCTCTGTAAGCATCAATAAAGATTGCTGTTAGGGATCAAATAGGAAACAGAAGAACAAAGAAGTTCAGGTGAGGACCAAGTGAACTACAGGGCATGTGGCCCATCTAAAGTGGGCAGCTTTTTCAGTTCCAGCTGATTATTACCTGATATAATCAAACTGGACAATCATGTTTTGTTAGAAAAATTCTAACATTTAAGTGTTAGCAAATACACAGGTGTATAAAGAAACTTAGAGTGGGTCAAACAAAGACTGGAAATAAAGTATAGGAAATGGATCACTGGTGTAATATTGGTTGGAGGGGACAAAGAAGTGACTATTCAGGTGGAACAGCAGAAGGGGTGTCAAGGCTCTGCAGCCAACCCCAGCAGCTCAGGGAGGCCCGGACCTTGTTTCTGGATGGAGGTCCATCTATTTCTCTGATAACTGTACCCCAACTCACAACATCCTGTACTCAGGCCAAAGTTCCTCTGTCTAGAGCAGGTGTCCTCAAACTTTTTAAACAGGGGGCCAATTCACTGTCCCTCAGACCATTGGAGGGCTGGACTATAGTTTAAAAAAACAAACTATGAACAAATTCCTTTGCACACTACACATATCTTATTTTGAAGTAAAAAACAAAACGGGAGCAAATATAATTCACACCGCTTCATGTGGCCTGTGGGCCTCAGTTTGAGGACACCTGGTCCAGAGGGCCCTTACCTTCCTTTCTCCTAGAAAATGCCTTTTTCTCCACACTTTAGCCCACACATTGCCTAGGGTGGGAGTGGGGGAAGACTTCCCTGACCAATCCTACCCCCAAAGCTGCCCATGTTCACTGATGGACTTCATTAGCCAGACAGAACAACTGTCCATGATCTATCTCCCCACACCCCAGGCACCTGACCCCCATGAGGGGCACAGAGTTGACACCTAGTAGACAGTAGCTAAGGTTCCCATAAAGGTATAGAGGGGGCAGGGACCAGGGCCTGGGGAAGGCAGATGCCTCCACATTATGTATGCAACAACGCTGCATGCACAGGGTGCATATATTATGCAATGGCCTCTAGGCTGGATGCATAAGTGATCATAAAGAACATTAATAAGCAAAAACTGAGAAGGAAGCAGGCTGTCTTTATGCATGGGGTGGGAGACAGAGAGAGGTGAGGAGAATAGCAGTCAGCCTGAGGACGATGACTGGACAGCCTCCAGCGCTCATCAGGGTGTGCTCAGCACGGGCTCACACAAGACCGCTTCCTCACCCTTACGTCTGAGAGGAGTCTAAGTAAATAACCACACTGAGAATTATTTCGTAACAGTAGTGATAAAGGCCAGATGGAGAAACGCGAGCATCTGGCCCCCACCTCCCCCAAATCATTTAACAATTCTTTCCAAACTTGCGTTTTTAATAATTATTTATTTTAATTTTATTAATAGGTAATTTATTATCATTCAAAATTCAAAAGGAACAAAAAGCTCCCACCCATCCAGTCCTTACCTTGCAAGAACCTCTGTTTGCAGTTTCTTACATACACATACCTTCACTGAGATAGGTGTGTGGTATGCAGATACAAGCAAATATGTGTGTGTGTATACAGGTCTGAACTATGGCGGTCCACTACACCATGTGTGCGTGCCACCCTGGCCTCCCCTCCCACTTCCTCCACCTTCGCCTCTGCCACCCCGAGACAGCAGGACCAGCCCCTAACCCTCCTCCCCCTACACAGACCTTTATGATGAGCCACCTCCACTTCATGCATGGTGAACAGATTTTCTCCTTAGGATTTCCTTAATAATGTTTTTTTGTTTGTTTGTTTTTTTTTTTATCTAGCTTATTTTATTGTAAGAATATAGCATATAAAACATGCACAATACAAGGGCTATCCAGAAAGTATCTAGCTATGTACATCTCTATTTTTCATAGAACATTGGTGGATACTTTCTGGACAGCCCTTGTATGTGTTAATCAACTGTTTATGTCATTGGTAAGGCTTCTGGTCAACAGTAGGCTATTAGTAGTTACGTTTTAGGGGAATCAAAAGTTATATTCAGATTTTGACTGCACGGGAGTGTTGGTGTACCGTCCTATAGTTTCCTATGTCTCGGACAGCAGACTTTAGAAATAAAGGAATGACATGTAGACTTGGACTTGGAGGATAAGTTGGAGCTGGGTAGGTGAGAGAGGAGAGAGGACCATTCCAGGCAGGGGAACAGCTTGTTCCAGGTGCACCTTGGAGAGCTGATGGAGGGGCTGCTTCTGCCAACAGAGGAAGGGCACAGCATATGCCTTGCCTGAGGTCGCACCCCTCCTGGGGTAGTCTATACCCACTGTGTGACTGATGGAAGGGTACAAAGGCCTGGCCCTTCTTCTGTGTGGATCCTCCCTGTTCTGGGAGGCTCCCCAGAGGGTGGGCTGAGGCCTTTTCCGCAACCACATTGCAGTTCTGCTTCTCCTCTGCCCAGTCCTGCTCGCCCTGCTCCTGCCTACAAGTGTCCATCTCAGAGTCTGTTTCCAGAAACCCTGGCCTAACACCATGAGAAGTGATCCAACAGGACAAGTGCTAGAGTGTGACATACCAGCTCCGAGTCCAGCCTCTACCTACTGGCTATGGAGCTCGGCCGTGCCCCAGACTTCCATTCTCTATCTATAAAATGAGGATTAGGATACTTCTGTCCTACACTGTTGGAGGCTGGTGTGAGATAACATACAGGAACCCTTGCAGACAGGATGCCACTGGAAGCCAGTGGAGCCCCAGACGTTGATCTCATCACAATCCTCCCCTCCTGTCCTCTGCACTAGGCGGGCTCACGCTACAAAAGCACTGTGCTCCCCCAGCATCTTCCTCCCTGCCGCCTTCTCCTCTGTACTCTCAGAGCACCCTGCATCTCCACCAAATATTCTTGTGTATTCAGTAATTTATACCAAAATATCCACAGAAGCAGAGAAGAGAACTTGTACCTCTGGAAATGAAGAGCCTATAGAGACAGACCCTAAAGATGAAATTGTGTTTAATAGCGTATTTGTCTGCATCTTAATTCACTCATTTATTCATTCAACTAATGTCCAAATAGCAGTGACAGGACAGGCGTGGCTCCACTCTTCCAGGAGCTCAGAGTTGAATGGACCTGTCTGGAAAAATCTATGTAAATTCCGCATTCTACTCCATAATATATTCATGGTTATTTTAATATAAAATGTTTCTTTCTCCATCCTATTATCAAATAAAATTAGTCCTTCAGGAAGATAAGTCAGATTTATCTGTGGATTCCTGTGCGCCAGCTGGGCATGTATACCCCAGCATAAGAAGCCCAGATAACCCCTCCTGTTTGCCTGTGGCTGTGTCATAGAATCAGAGCATCCCAAGGGTAGGACAGCATCTGCCTGGAGCAAAGGACACTAAACCAGCCCAATGTACCACCCACCTCACTTCTGGCTTCTGCCCAGACAGCCAGAAGAAGACCTCCCACCCCAGAGAAGTAGAACCGTCTCCTGCCTCGGGAGAGGAACGATGGCTGGGCCAACCCTGCAGGTAGAATCACTCCCTGGGCTGACTCTGTCCAAGCAGATGTAAAGGCAGGTCTGCTTGGGGGTAAATGGAAATATGCTTCCAAAGAAAGAATGAACTTTGGCTCCTCCTCCCTTGCTCCTGCCAGAAATGTCCTAGAGGACAGCCTGAGGATAAAAGATCAACGCAGGAAGGATGGCAAAAGACCGAAAGAATCAGGGTCTCTAATGACGTCATTCATGCCCGGAACCAAATGACTCCAGCAACTCCCAACCTCTTTTTTTTATGGCAGTTTTTGGCGGGGGCTGGGTTTGAACTCATCACTTCTGGCATATGGGGCCAGCGCCCTACCCCTCTGAGCCACAGGCGCCGCCCCAACCTCTTTTTATAAGAAAAACTTACACCACTGCCAGCCAATTTTCTGAACTTGCAGCCAATAACGCTCTTAAACAACCCAGCTCTTTGGAGTGAACATGATCTTTTGTGTAAGTTATTAATTCAGTCCCTGCAATGGCTGTGAGGTCCCCACTTCACAGATGAGCAGTCTATCAGTGCATATGAGAAGGTCCACACTGATGTGTCATAAGCCCCTGGCAAACCAAGAACAGAAGGGAACATCTTCAATTCGATAGAATTTACATGGCTCAAGCCTATAGGAGGCATTACGCTTAATGGAAAAAACTTCAGACATAGGTCTTTTAAGATCAGAAACAAAATAAGGATGCCCACCATCATCTCTGCTAATGACACAGTGGGTGGTCAAAGGCCAAGGTCACCCCCAGGACAGGTGGCAGAGCAGGGCCAGCTCTGTCCTCCTGACTCTCAGGCCTGTGCTCTGCTGAAGGAGCTGTCAGACAGAGGAGCTGCACAAACCACACACAGTCTGGGGCCCAGGGAGGACCAGGGTCCCTCCCCAGCAGCCACACCTGCCCTGCACTGGCCAAGTGCTCTGTGTTTGGAAAAAGTGATGGTGAGATCCCCTCTCCAGGCTGGAGAAAAAGCTCTCTCCGCTGAGCCTCCTCCACACTGCCTCTGCTTTCTCCAGCTCCCCTGGGAGACAGAAGAGGAGAAAGATACTTGGCAGGTGTCTTGCAAGCACCTCGCCCCGTCTGCTTATCTGTGTCCCTGCCGCCTCGCCATGGCAAATTGCTTGTTGATAAATGAGGCTATTTAAGAGCGAATGATGCTGGCATTACAGTTATTAATGAGGACGACGTGGAGAGGTGTTTAAGAGGGGCCTGACTGTTCTCACATCTTCCCACCTGTGAGTAATGGGGCCACTGTGCCTCAGGCCCTGGCCCCCACATCCAGGTACAGCCCTAGGACACCCACAGCTGCACCCTGTGGCCGTGGGAGGTGTGGGATAGCAGGAGGATCCCAGAATCACTGTTTCCACCAGAGTGCTCTAGCTGGAGGGCAAGAGCCGGCACCTCCTTCTGGAAGCTCAGACAGTGAGGATGTCAAAATGGGCATGTGAGAGGGCGTGTATGTGCGCACGTGTGCGTGGGTGTACGTACGTGTGTGTGCGTGTGCATATGTATGCAGGAGCACAAACATGATAGCACAGTAACGTGTGTGAGTACGTGCACCAACACAGTGACTGTTGTTCACCCAGTCCCACGACTAGAACTTACTCTCTACACCTCAGTATTCATTCCTGTAGAATAGGTGTAATAATCACATCCATCATGCGTCCCATGGGGAGACTGAATCAGCCAACCCGCATAAAGTGCTGAGCCCAGGGACTGGCCTGGCTTCGAAGAGGTGCTAGGAACAGGGCAGACTGGACAG
Source organism: Loris lydekkerianus (assembly GCA_963574355.1). NCBI lineage: Eukaryota > Metazoa > Chordata > Mammalia > Primates > Lorisidae > Loris > Loris lydekkerianus. The sequence goes on along the minus strand of CAUYPK010160943.1, from coordinate 40,549 downwards.
AGAGAGGAATGAGATAAGGGGTAGAGCTGAGACCCAGCTGGATCATGCCCCCCCACCCCAGATGGTAAAATATCAAACACCACCTGCTAATGGACAAAGAGCTGTTGCCTCAGGCAGTCCCTGCACCACTGCTCAGGACTCCTCCAAAAAGCTCACCCCTCCCCACCACAGGGTCTGTGGATCTGCTCCAGCCTCACGGCCAGTGTCACTCAGCCTGGGTGTGCCAGGCTAGAAAGTAAACAAGCATTTAATGTCACCTGTGGAAGCAGTGAGAGTGACTTCAGTGCCTGAGCAGGGCATGGTCAAGCCAGGGCGGGTTGCCGAGAACACCTTGGCATCAAAAGAGCTGCCAGAAGGCAAAGCCACAGCCACAGCCCTGTAGGCAGCTGGACTGCTGCTGGGTTGTGATTTACCTCTGAATACCAGGATGGGTCACTGAGCAGTGTTTCCGTATCTTCTGCAAAACCACAGCTGAAGATACTGTCACCTGCACCCTTTAATGCCCTTTGTGCTAAGACCCACATGATCAATTCCTGGCTGCGATTTACTTCCAGGGAGAGAAACTGCCTCTACAAATGAAATGGGCACTTTCTGTTGCCTGGAAGCACTTCAGTATGGTTCCCTTTTGGATTTAACTATCAGAAAACTTAGGGCCAACTGCAATGTGCCAAATGTTGTAATCTACAAATCCTGCCTCCTTGACTTACCTGCTGTGTGACCCTGGACAAGGTACTTCTCCTTCCCCTAAGCCTGTGCTTCCTGAGGACACACCACTTTGCCTCATCCTCCTGTGTCTGCAGTGGCACTGGGCTTTTCCCGCTAACCCCCCCAGGTTCTTGTAGAGGTAAGACAACCAGCCCAGCAGCATCCACAGTCCCCCTGTCCCCTCCACCTGGGGTGGACGAGGCAGCCTCTGCCTTGCCCGTGGAGTCAGTCCTCTCAAGTCACCAGAAACTTCTGGCATCAACTTTAAGCAGTCGTATGGCTAAGAGAGAAGATGGAGAGGTCTCTCTCTCTCTCTCTCTCTCTTTTTTTTTTTTTTTTTTGTTTAGCAGGCCCCGGCTGGGTTCAAACCAACCAACCCTGGTGCATGGGGCTGGCACTCTAACGAGCTATGGGTGCCCAGCAAGAGGTCTCTCTTGGGTTGGTGGTCCCAGAATGCAGGGAGGCACGTACTGGCAAGGACTCGGGGACCTAAGGTCCTCAATGTCAGGGAACTCTATTTTGGATGCTCAAAACAGGAAATAACAAAATGCAAAGAGAGAATGGAGAGGGGAAAGATAGAGAGAAGGAAGGGAAAAAGGAAGGAAGAAAAAGACTCTCCTTCAGGAGATTTGTGTGTGAGCAGGAGCTGGATTGAAGCCCTTTGCAATGAGGCCTAAACCAAGTGCCAGGTGCTCCCCATTCTGAGTGTCCTCACCCCCACAGCCTCATTTCCAGCACTGCCGGGCTTAGAGTATGAGGGCCACTGCGAAAGCCCTTCCCCTTCCTTCCCTCTCCCTCTTTAAGTCTTCCCTCTCTTCCTTCCCAGAACACTTTATCTTTTAGAGAATCAAAAGTTTAAAGACCCAAAGGAATGGCTTCCTGATGGTGGAATTTCCAGCACTGACAGGAGCACACTCAGGACAGCCAGTTGTGGTGCCTCTGAATCTGCTCTCCCCGTCACAAAGACCCCTGCAGATAGGCAGCTTTACCCTTGGCCTCAGCCTCTTCCCCACCCACTCCTGTTCTCTTGTGAGATTCATCCCCCACCAATCCCTTAGACCAGCCGTTCTCACCCTGTGGGTTGCAACCCACAGGAACTATAGTAAAGGGCCACAGCATTAGGAAGGTTGAGAACCACTGCCTTAGATAAAAACCTCCTGAAGGCTTCCACCCTACAGGAACCCTGGTGAAACTGGTCCCTGAGAGAGGGGAGAGGAGAGGATGAAGGAAATAAGCATAGGGAAACCCCAAAGCATTAGCCCTGCCTTCCCCTCTCTCTTCATGTGGGCAGGTTGGCTATCGGTCTAGAAAAGAGAACAGCCTGTGAGCCTGGGAGACAGTAACCCTGGGTTTAAATCCTGCCTCCTTGATTTACCTGCTGTGTGACCCTGGACAAAGCACTTCTCCTCGCCCCCTCTCTGAGCCTCGTCTATATGATGTGGACAATTATTCCTGTTTCTTAGGGTCGTTCTGAGGACGAAAAGAAGAAACACATGTGAAAGTCCCTAGCTTGAAACAGATGCTCAGCAAATGGCCAGGCCCTTCCTTTCTTCAACCCAAAGCCATGGAGTTGCCACGTGACCAGTGAGCAGACATGAAAAATAACAGGACAGACAAACCAGCCCACTGCCTACCCACGCTCTGCATTCTCATACAAGAGGAGAGGAGAAAAGACCTTCTTTCATTCATATATTTCAGGCTTTTGTTCTTCAATTCTTCCACAGTCACCGGAGTTATTAATGTGCCGTTGAACTTGGGGTGACCCTTAGCTCTGGAGAGCCATGAGAAACAGAAGAGAAAGGGGAGGTATGGTGTCCAGTGAGCTACCTGGTGCCCACATGTGCCCAGACCAGCACCAGGTCCTAGAGATGGACAATGTGTCAGATGCAGAAGGAACTGAAAACGGACCCTGGCCACAGCTCTGTCCTTCAGGAAGTTCAGGATACTCCAGCAGAACAGAGGGCAGCAACTTACGGTGACAGGTAAAGCGGCCACAGGGTTCCAAGAGCCTTGAAGGAACGAGACGGAGGGAGAAAGGAGCACATTCTCGGGAAGGCAGGAGCAAAGCCCTGGGAGTGCAGCTGTTGGCATGTGGGTAGGACCGTGCATGAAAACCCAGGAAGGGCAGGAATGGAGGGGCAAAGTGTGCAGTGTTAGGAAATGTATCTGAGAAGCTGAGCAGGGCCTCACCCATGAGGGACCCTGTTAGCTGTGCTAAAAAGCTTTTATTTTATCCTGGTGGCACCGGGGAGCTATCAAAAGATTTTAAAATAGAAGGGTAACCTGGCTTCATTTATACTTTTAAAAAAGACTCTTTTGGCAGTTGCATAAAAGACAGATATGTGTGGACAGACACCAAAGGCAAGAGACAAGCTGGAAGGTTATTATAAAACCCAGGCCACAGACAGCAAATGACTCTCATGCTAAGTTCCACTTCTGATAGATTGGTAGTGGCTGCCTGGGACACTGTGTTGAGAAGAGGAAAAGTACAATTGGCTAGTGATGTCTGCCTGGGCACAGGATAAGAAAAATGTGGCACAAGAGGGAAGGATTATCCAATCCTGCCTAAGCAGAGACAATAGGAGCCCAGCAGAGAAAGAAAAGGACAGGCCGTCTCCGAGATACTTCAGAAGCAGAGACAGCAAAACACAGGGATTCATTAAGGGACAAGGAAATTGACACGCAAAGTTCTGGAGGAGGGATCTGGTACCACTGAGGGAGGGTCCAATGACAGGGAGAAGACAGGTTATGGTTCCCTTCTGTGTTTGCGGGGCCTGAGGAAAACCTCAGGTGAGTCCAGGACACAGGTAGACCTGCATATCTAGAGCTTTTGGGACAAGGGATGAGCTGGAGAAGGGCTAGCTAGCTGGACCTTGAACATGGTAAAGCCACGGGAGAGGTATGGTCCAGGGAAAGGGCTGTGGAGGATGTAGTGAAGGGGGCTGAAGACAGAGGCCTGGGGGAGGCCAACATTCAAAGAGGGGCGTGGGAGGGAGGTCAAGAAGGGTTGGTCATGGAGGCAGGTGTGGAGCCTTGGGGAGAAGACCGGGAATTGCTAGGAGCCGGCCACGTGGGATGCCACTCAAAGGCCAAGAAGCAAGGGCTGAAGAGTGGCTTCCTCTGGATCTCACTCCAGACCAAGAGTGGAACATCCCCCAACACCTCCAGTGCTCCTCTTGGTCAAGGCATTGGCCCCTAGATTCTCCAGGACAGTGTCCTCACTCTGTCCAACTCTGAGAAGAAGGAAACAGATCAAGTGGGCTCATGAGCGGGGTGGGGGGTGGGAGGTGTGTTGAAGCTCCTGACAGTGTTCAAGGTGAGCTCACACATGTGTCTGCCTGTGATATATCTTGAACTTGTACATCTAGGTTCCATAGCACACTCTGCTCTCTGTGATATATTTCACAGTTGAAATCACAATAGAAAACTAAGTTTAAAACAGGAGCGAAATGGATGAGGCCTAGCGCACGGCTCCTTTCCACGCTGTCTAGTGCTCCCAGCCTCTGTGTGCTCGGCCAAGTCAGTGGTTTTCCACTGGTACCTGAAGTGTCTGTTCCAGCATCAGCTCTTTCCAGAGAACCCCAAGGAGCAAACCGGATCTGGGAACACATCCTTCCCCTTCCTTGGCTCCCTATCCAGCCATCTGTTATGTGACCTTGAGAACATCGCTTCCCTTCTCTGAGCCCCGGATTCCTCATCAGCACAGTGAGGAGGACGGGCTAGAGAAAGCACAAGACCCTTTCAGACACAAGTCAAAAATTCTGCCAAATCTCCCACTTGCTGGGTTCAAGATGAACAAAGAGCAGGATGCAAGTCCTCCTCTGTGTGGGGGGTGCACACCAGCATCCTGTATCTTTCGTGTGAGGGGGAAGGAAGATGCCGGGTGCATGTGCCCCTGATGCCCTATTTAAATGCTCCCCCTCAACCCCGTGTGCTCTGTGTCTTTATACAGTCATCCCCAGCTCCCACCAAACACATCGCCAAAGGTCTGAAAGCTGCCAGCAAGGCGGGGGCCTTCCTTGAACTCACGGAGGGTGAAGGACCTCAGAAATCATCTCATCCACCCTCTCATTTTGAAGAGTACCAACCTACCTAGGCCACTAGCAGACTGGAAGAGGAGCCAGAGCTAAGCATGGGCACGAGACCCCTCACAGGCTGCCATTCTTCCCACCTGCTCCAGGCTGCTGGACCTCAGGCACGGACCTGGGGCCTGTTCCAGCCTCTGTCCCTTATGTCCAGCACTCCAGGGCCTGCCCCTGTCCCTGTCCCTGGCCAGATCCTCCCTAACTTCCCTTTTACACCCTTGTCCCTTTCTTGTCCCCCGCCCTCAGGCAAAGCCAGTGGGGGGTGGGCACCCCTGGGTGACAGATGGGCTGCATACTGTTTTCACTTGTCACGCGGGCATACAGAATGACAGACCTTGGGAACCAGGCATTAATACCCAAGATTTATAGTCAAATCTGTCACGCCTGAAGGCACTTCCCCCAAACTTGGCTCGGCCTGAAGGTCGCTTTTCCGAGGTGATAAGTGCAAAAAAGATGTCCTCATCCGCCCTCCTACACCCTCCCCTACCAAAGCCCAGAGCCCAGAGCCCAGGCCGCACAGCAGGAAATAGAGAGAGGGAGGCAGGAACAGGAATTCTCAAGCCACAGAGTCTGAGGCTAGCGTCCCCTCCATATTCACTCTGTTCCTACCCCTCACCCCCCACCATGACCCTTAATACAAGAGAACAGGAGGGTGGAGGGGCAGAGGACACCCCTGGGCAGCTCCTAGGGATGTCATTGTGCACCTGTCTGAGGGCCTAGCCAGCCAAGCACCTCTCTGTGTTGGCTTGGGGGTGGGGAGGGAGAAGAGAGAGAAACACCTGGTCCTGCAGAGACAGCAAGGTGACCCTGCTCCCAGGTTGCATAGCTTGGACCACCATCTATCTCAGGCCACGTAAGAACTGGAAGTTGCCCTTGCAGGACCTGGAGAGGCAAATAAGCCACCATCCTGGTCTTCCTACTGAGGCGAAGAGCCGGCATCCACCTACTCACCAAATACCTACCTCGTCTTACAAGATCTTGGAATGTTAGAGCTGAGAGGTGTCTTAAGGACCAATGGCCCCATTTTACAGATGGGGAAACTAAATCTCTGAGAATAGAAAGAATCCAGGTCTGTTCATTCATTTGACAATTACTAGCACTGCACTGGGGGCTCAGCCTGCTAGCCAGGGCTCTTGAGTGGCTGTTTGCTCTGAGCAAATCCCCGTGCTAGGAATAGAAATGTTCTCTCAAGGTGAGAGTCTAACAGAGGATCCAAACTTAAGTATGTGGACCCTCAAACCACAATTTGAAAGTTAAAAGAAGATTGGGTGTGGTGGCTCATACCTGTAACACTGGCACTCTGGGAGGCTGAGGTGGGAGGATCACTTGAAGTTAGGAGTTCGAGACCAGCCTGAGCAAGAGTGAGACCCATCTCTATTAAAAATAGAAAACTTAGCCAGGCATGGTGGTAAGTGCCTGTCGTCTCAACTATTCAGGAGGCCGAGGCAAGGGGATCCCCTGAGCCCAGGAATTTGAAATCACAGTGAACTAGGCTGAGACCATGGCACTCCAGCCCAGGGAACAGAGCAAGACTGTAAAGGGAAAGGAAAGGAAAGGAAGAAGGAAACATCATAGCCAAGAGGCTGACTCATCTCACCCACACAATATCCCTAGGCACAATGCATTATTTTCTCCATTTTACCAAAGAGGAAACTGAGGCACAGGTCTAACAACTGCTTGTTGCTAGGATCCAAGCCCCCTGCTGACTGCCGTGCCCTACTGTCTCCCAGGAGAAGGCAACATGGCAAACACTGTCATACAGGCCTTGCTTAGCTGCCAAATGTATAGCCAGTAAGGACTACACTCGGTGTGGGCTGGGGGGTTCCATGGGCTAAGGTGGTCTCTGAAGGCTTCCTAGAGGAGGTGGAAGAGGCATTAGAGTGGAGCCAGAGCCTCAGTAGGGACACTGACCTAATGAAAAGGAAGCTTCCCAGGCTGAACCCCCCTATTCAAACCCACTTTAGGGGCTCACAGTCACACACTCCAACCCCTCCCTGAGGGACTCGCCCTGTTAGCCCCACCTGGGGGACTCCCTGGAGCCAGAGGCTGCCGGACCTTGTGCTGAACCAGCTGGCCCAGGAGGCATGAGGAAGGCAGCAGCACTGGCAGCTGGTGGGGGAGGCTAAGGGCACCAGCAACCCAGACTCCGAAGCTGGCACGAGAGCAGTACCATTCCTGGGTTATAGATGAGCTAAATTAGCTGTGATGCTCATTAGTGGCAGCTCCTAATTAGTGAAAATTAATATTGGCTTTGATAAAGACATTGGCGCCAGCTCTCCAAGACAGAGGCATTATCGACCTTGTCAGCCGGGCTAACAACTGGGTAAGTGGAAGAGCTGGGGGGGCCAGGAGAGAGCAGTGGGTCACTAGGGAGGAAACACAGCCCTCACAGGGGTCATCTGGGGGCAGGCTGTGGGCACACCCTCCCGTAGCTCTCCCGAGCCACCAGCAGTCCTTCTGCAGGGACCTCCTCCCATACCCAGAGCTGCACCTACAGTAATTATCCCTAATCTCATTTGCCTCTTTTGGGCTTCAGGCAATGTGCCAAATATTTTCCCATGTATTTAATGTTCCCAAGAACTCTGGAAATAAATACGTTTTTCACCTCTATTTTACAGAAGGGACAACTGAGGCTCAGAGAGGTTCAAGAACTTGCCCTGGGACATCTGGGTACCAAGATTAGGCTCTGGCTGCCTAATTCCACAGCTATGCTCATGACCTTGGTATTACCCTGCCCCTCCCCTCAGCCCACTCTCAGAAGAGGCGATCTGGAGGCCAGCACCACAGTACACCAGCATCTCACGCTGCATGTGGCACACAGTGGGTGACCAGAAAGTCCTCATGAATGAGCAAATAAACACTGCTCTGAGCTGTAGTGTCTGTGAGTAGATATGATATGAGTATTTACATGTATTTTCTTCTTACAATTTCCTCTCCATCCATTCAATGTTATGGAGAACCTGTACTTCAGTGTGGGTCTGCTCAGTTCAGGACCAGATCTCCAGACTCTGTGTCCCAGAACACCACCTCTACGGCAGGGAGGCCACCGGGGCGCAGCCTGTCTTCCCAGGCAGTGACTGGAGGCCTGGAGGCTTCGGCTCGCCCGGGTCTTGGCTGTGCCATTGCCCAGTGACCAGTTCTGGGGCTGGCCCTGCCCCAGGCCAGGGACCTCCAGCCAGGGACCCTGAGTCTCAGCCTGCAGTAATGAGAAGTAACAGATACATCTATTTTTAATCCAAATAAAGGGAAAATGTTTGCTACCACAGAGTTTATAAAAATAACAATGCATTACTCAGGCATTAATAACAATAAAGATGTCAAACTGTCAGATAAGAAGTTAATCTCATTCCGAGCACAATTAAAGATGCTATTATCCTGCCACCTGGGACCACTCTGGCTTCTACCTCTCAGCAGGCTCAACAGATAAAGGGGCCGTGCACCGAGCATGGGGAGTCTCTGGCACCGCCAGCCTGCTCACCCACCGTTCACCTCCTGACCTTCCCTGAGACTCACTTAGACCACTCCTCTGGGACCCCTGCATAAGAACTCAGCTCCCACTTGTCTATGGAGTACCTGGCAGGACCTTCAAAGCCAAAGAGTGAGGGCAGAAATGGTCAGGTCTAGCCTGTGGCCTGCCACTCACCTGTGCGCTCCAACATGGGAGCCCTGGGCTGGCACTCTGGACAGGTGGAGGGGACAATCCCTCGTAGTTGGGTCAGTGAGGGGCCAACCAGGAAGAGAGAAACACTGTTAGTGCTGCACAGAGAGGGGATTTAACACAGAGACTCAGTCGCATGGGTGACACAAGCTAAGAGGCCAAATAGGTAGGTAATGACCCAGAGGCTAGCAGTGGTGGGAAGCGACCATGGCCAGCTCTATGCTGGAGGGACAAGAGAGAAGGTGGTATGAGCAGGAGCCAAGAAAGACACGGCCACTGGAGTCACCACACAAGGAGAGAGTGAAGAAGAAACACCCTGGCTCCTCCCTCTCCTGCCAGGGACTTCTGTTAGCTAAATCCAGGTGGCAGCCAGTTGACCTGGGAGTCTGGGGAAGCAGCCCGTGAGTTAGCACCCTGCCCCTCAGAGCAGAGCTGGAGATGACCAGAACTGGATCCCAGGGCAAACAAGCTCAGGGCTGGCCCAGGGTCCAGTCCTGAAATGTAATCACTCATCGTTTACTGAGCACCAAGTCCACTCCCGGCACACCTGTAGATGTGGGGGATAAAAACATAAATTGACTCTCAAAGCAATCACTGCCTATCAGAGGAAACAAACACATAAACAGATTGCTCCATGTGATACGCACATGCCGGGCTGCATCACAGGCCATGAGTACAGGGGACAGAGCCAAGGAAGGACCCCAGGAAGAGAGACAGCTTGAGACGGAGGAAGGAAAAGAAAAGGGAAAGGAAACCTAGGACAGGCGTGCCAGACGGCAGCGGCAGTGGGAACACGGGTGTGGGCAGGGCGAGAGAGGGTGGGGTAGAGAGGAACTCACATGGGACACATGGGTGGTGGTGCCTCAGCCCTCCTGGGGCAGCAGCCAGGCACAGCTGGGTTTGTGTATCTAGGGCCCAGCGGGGTACGGGGCTGGGGACAGCAATCTAGATACCGCTGGCTTGGGGGTGACCATGGGGCCAACAGAGGGAGAGACCCCACTATGGTGCAGGTAAAGGGGGCAGATGGCCGTGCCGCAGGGGGGGGGAAAGACAGAGGAGCAGGGGGCCTGAGAGGCAGCATGCCAGGTCGGGAGGGGTTGACAGGGCTAAACACAGGAGAGGGTGCAGGAGAGACTGTTTGCAGAACAGTCACGGGACTGGGCAGTGTGAAAACCACAGCAGTGGCATATGGGCTAGCAAGTAACCCAGGGACGGAGGGGAGGAGTGCGTGAGTGTGGAGGCTGCACAGCCCACACACCCAACACCTCTGCTCTGCCAAAGACCCTGACAGAGAGCGAAAAGACAAGCCACAGCTGGGAGAAAATATTTGCAAATCACCTAGCTGCTAAAGGACTCAGATATATGAGTACTTATTTGTATATAAAGAACTCTCAAAACTTAATAAGAAAATGAACAATCCATTTTTTTAAAAAAAAGTTAAAAAGATTTGAATAGTGCTTTCACCAAAATAGATACATGGGTGGCAAACGAATTTGTACACGAGAAGATGCTTGACCTCATTATTGAGTAGGAAAATGCAAACTATAACCACAGTGAGATACCACTAAACACCTATTAGAATGGCTAAAGTGTAAAATACCCCCCAGTATAGGTAGTAGAGAGGGGCCGGGAACAGGGAGAATGGGAGATACTATTTAGTGGGTACAGACTTTCTGTTGGGAAGAATGAAAAAGTGTTCTGGAAGCAGACAGTGGGGATGGTTGCACAACAGTGTGAGTGTACTTAATGGTTAAAATTGTAAACTTTTTATTATGTATATTTTATAACAATTTTTTTAAGATCTTCCATGCCATGCTCTGGTGAAAGAAGCAACTGGGATGCTCACACGGCTGACAGGAATGTAGAATGGTACAACCACCTTGGAAACCACCTCCAGGAGGCTGAGGTGGGGGGATTGCTTGAGCCCAGGAGTACGTTCAATTCCAGCCTGGGTAACCCAGTGAGACCTTGTCTAAAGCATTTCAAAATATGTGTTTAAAAGGAAATGTTAAAGTTACACATGTAATTCAGTAATGCCACTCCTAGATATTTTCCTAAGAGAAACAAAAGTGTTTCCATACAAAGTACACAAAGCTCGTGAAAGTTTTATTTGGAATAGCCAAAACCTGCAAATAACCCAGATGTCTGTCAATGGGCAAAAGGATAAACAAATCGGGATACTTCTTTACAGTGGAATGTAACTTAATAAAGAGGAATAAACTGTTGGTACACACAGTATGAATGGATCTCAAAATAATTATACTGAGTAAAAAAAGAAGACAGAAAAGGACATATGATATTATCCACTTACATAAGAGTCTGGGACATGCCAACTAACGTGCAGGGACAGAAGGCAGCTCAGTGGTTACCCACAGAGGGGGTGGGGACAGAAGAGAAGGACACACACACACACAAAAAGAAGGACACAGAGGGCATAAGGAAGCTGCTGGGGGTGACAGGTATGTTCCCTATCTTGATGGTGGTGATGCTTCCACGGGTATAGATTTATGTCACAACTTATCCATTATACACTTTCAATGGTGCCGTCCATCATCTGTCAATTATTCCTCAATGCTATAAAGCAAAGATTGTTTTCTTAAAGGAGCTTGAATGGAAAGGAATGAACATTGATGGAGAGAGGCACAGAGTCCAGGAGAGCTGTGTGTTAGGGAGGGACATAAGCCTGCTTTGGGGACCCTAGGGAGCAAGGGGGCTGGTGAGCCTCTCCCAGGCCCACAGAAGAGGAGCCTGGCAGAAAGACAGCCCTTGAGAGCCACTGCGAGGGTAGACCTGTGAGGGGGGAGCCTTCTGGGGGTGGAGAAGGAACAGGTGCCTGCTTCACCCCACCCTACCTCTGCTGGGCCCCAGCAGGAGAAGGGTACAGGGTGCTTGCAGGGGAACTGTTGTTAGAGGCAAGAAGGCCAAAAGCCATCATAAACTGGTGTGAGAATTGAGCAGATGGAGGGTTCCCAGAGGCCAAGGTGACAGACATCATTTCCAGCCATGGTGCGGAAGAGAGTCTGGCAGGGACTAGGTGGGCAGAGGCCCGAGCCACAGTGTAGGGTATGCACCATCTGGTCATGCTGTACATACCATGGCCCCTGGAGTTGTGTGAAACAATCGCCTTAAAAAAGCGTTGGGGACAACAGTATATCTTTTTAGGAGAGCCAACTATCTATACAAGCTGGCAGGGCTATGGGTCTTATCACAGATGGCCTGGTCTCATAGGCCAAGGAGCCTGGGACTGACATGTGGGCAGCAGGAGCCCCTGAAGGTTTTGAAGCTGAGGAGTGACACCATGAAAGCAATACTCCAAGGAGAATGCATTTATCATGCTCAAGCACCTGCCATGGCTCACCATTACCTAGGCTCAAGTCCAAGTGCTAAGGATTTGGCTCTAGGGCCACATACTGAGAGTCTGTCTTCTCATACTGTCTTTTCTGCCACAAATCCCTTTTGCAAACCCTCACCTTCAGCTGGACACAAAACCATTTTCTGGCCCTGCTTACAACATCCCCTGGCCCAAATCCTTTCTCCTCTATGCTAAATATCTACCCGCACTATGCTAAATATCTACTGACACTGAGTCATTCATTCCTCAAGTAAATATTTATTGAAGGCTTTTTTTTTTTTTTTTTTTTTTTAGGATTTTTCTTTAGACAGGGTCTTGCTATGCTGCCCAGGCTACATTTGAACTCCTGGCTCACACAATCCTCCCACTTCAGCCTCCTGAATAGACTATTGAAAGCTTATTATATGCCAAGCCCTCAGCTGGGCACTGGGGACATGGCATTGAAAAGACAAAGTCCCTGCCCTAGTGGAGTTGACGGTGCAGGGTAAGGCAGAGTGGGAGACGGACAATAAACAAGTAATACTTTCAGATATTAAGCGTTAAGAAAACAAAACAGAGTGAAGGGAGAGTGAGGGACTGGAGGATGGGGTGGGCCATAGTAGAGAGGGTGAGCCATGAGAAGGTCCCTGGCTTAGAAACCTCCCTGCAAAGACTCAAGGGAAGAGAGTTCCAGCTGCAGGGAATGGTTTAACAATTGGAGTTCATCTGAGCTGGGAGCAGGGCCTGGAAAGATAAGAAGTCTCAGTCCCTCTATCAGTGACAGCTCCTTTGGGGGAAGCAGGAGGACAGATAATGAACTAATCACTAAATCAAAGATGCTAAACAGAGACGATGTAGACAGGAGTCCAGGAGTCCAGAGAAGGAGAGGGAATGCTGCCCAGTGGCGCTCAGGGATAGCCCCGCTGGGGCTGGTGTGAGGGGCAGGGGCAGGGCAGGCCCTGCCCCTGCCTGCCTTTTACATTTCAGCCTGTCAGGGTTCTGCCTGGCATCCATCAAGACTTGGCTTAAATCCCACCTCCTATGTGAGACCTGACCCTGGATTGTATTAATCACAGGGCCGATGATGCGCTCTGAGCTTCAAACACACACATTTGCTACTTTAATCCTTGGCAAAGACCATGAAGGTTGGAATGAGGACCTGATTCCAGCACATTTCCAGGGTCATGCTCAGGGATGTCAGAAAAGAGAATTTGGGGTCGCTGTGACTGCAATGCCCGTGCTCTTTCCAGGAAGGCTCTCCCCAGGAGCGTGACCCTCTGCTGAGCCCACCCCATCTCTCCTGGCTTGCCCGCTTTAGGACCCAGGCTGGGTGGTCATGGCTGGCTGAGAGGTTTGTCCCTGCCCCCACTGTGATGGGCATGCCCAGTAGGCGAGGCCACAGCATCTGCTGAACATCCCCAGCACCCATAGGACCTCAGGAAACACTGTGGCACGGAGCAGAAAACCCATCACACGCTGACGGTGTGCACTTCAAGACCACACGGTTATCCAAGGATTCTGTTTCCCCAGGGAGAGAAACTGCCAGGGTGCCTGTCAGCACCGCCAGAGTACCCACCCCACATTCCCATCTTCAGGGCCATCCAGACATGGTGAATGGGAATCTCAGGATCTGGCCTCCAGGTCAGCGATCTGCCCTCACTGCTTCCCTACCCAGGAAATCCTGCCCCACAGAAAGGCCCCAATCCATCCCACAGAAAACCCCCCTGGGGCAGATGAGGCCCCGCTCAGATCCACAGCTGCTGAGAGCCCACTGTAAACTCCTCCTCTGCACGCTTCGTCCTCTGTCTGGGAGGCTGAGACTTCTGACTCATGGTAGTGTGTATATGGATATGTGTACATGTATGTGTATGCGCAGTATGTGTCTCTGTGTGTGCACTGTATGCACAAGTGTGTATACATCGTGTGCACAAAAACACAGATGAGTGTGTGTGCGGGCACACACGTGTGTGTATGTAACCATTTCTCAGTCTTTTCTCCTCCAGAAAAGCCTCCATTCCCCTGAAATAATGACCCCAGGTGAGCCTCAGGTGTGGCAACTGGAGGGCCCAACAGGGCCAGGAGCATAACTGGCAGAGCTGCAGGAACTGGGGCCACTGGAGGACGGGTTCAGGTCACAGGTGGCAGCAGGTCAGAGCTGGCCCATCAGAGATTGTTTCAGCCACATCTCCTTTCTGAGATGAAAAAGTAAGAGTCTGCCTCCTTCTACCCCACAGAGGGAGGCTCAGCATATAAACCACTGGGGTAGCCCACAGGGATATTTGGAACAGAGGGACCCCGATAAAGATTAATTGGGGAGCACAGGGGTGGGGAGAGGGGCATAGAGGTGCTGGTTGGGGTCAGGGTTCTCATCCCCTTGCCTTCATGACCTGGGATGCCATGTGCCTCAGTTTGCTCATCTGCAAAGTAGGGATCATATTAGTCAATCACATGGTGCTATCTAAATGCCAGGCACTGTTCTAAGCCTTTCACATGTGCTAAGTTTCCACGTTCCAGGCCTGTGCAATAGATATTATCATCCTCCTCACTTCACGGATGAGGGAGCCCAAGCACAGAGAGGTTAAGTAACTTGCCTAAGATCACACAGGTGGTAGGCGGCAGATACAGTGCTCAACTCCCATACTCTTAACCTGCACTGCACTACTTCCTCACCAACCTCACCGGTGTGCAGTACTGGGGAGTCACTAGAGGACTTTGTTGAAGGTGTGCGTCAGTGGTCCTCAAAGTGGGGTCCCAAGACCAGCAGCATCAACACCATCTGGAAGCTTGTTAGAAATGCAAACTCTCAAGCCCCACAGCGTACTTGCTGACCAGAAACTGGGGAGGGGGCCTGGCAACCTGCTTTAGCAAGTCTTCCAGAGGATTGTGATGCATGCTGAAGTCTGAGAACACCTGGCATGCCTGACCCACCTGCAACATGTCCTTGTTCAAGTTCACACGTTTATGTCTGTACACCTCACACACTAGACTTAGGTGGCTGCTCCCAGCAGCGCAGGTCCACGTGATCCTTCACTATCCTGCTCTGGAACTCACTGAGCCATTCTGCCTTGTGCCCAGCCCCTCCTCACAGCTCCTCCTACCACCCTCCACAAAGAAATACCTTTGGCTCCACAAAGAAAATAGAGAAAATGTCCTTTAAGTAATGACAACCCTGAGCAGAGCACGCCCATCCCTGCAGGGCTCAGGAGCTGTCCTTTTGCTCTCCCCAGATGCCAGTCTCATAATGAACAGCAGCCCCCAAGGCCGTCCGCAACCCCATGGGTGTACACACACACGCACACCCACTCTTGCTGCCTTGTCAACAGACAGAGGCGCCCTAGAAGATCCCTACAAGTGTATGGAAGAAGCAAAGTATGAAATGAAGGTGAAGTCACGCGATCTTAAGCACAAACCACACCAGGAGACAGAGGTGCTCACAGCATCGCCCCACAGCACATCAGTACACACACATAAATGTGTGCAGGGACACAGTCACATGCGCACACAAACACATGAGCAGAGACACACACTGACCTGCATGTGCATGCATATTCACACACATGTGCAAGAACACACACACTCTCATACACATGCGTGCACACTCACACATGTGGGCAGGGACTAACGCATGGGCCGATATACACGTACACACGTGAAGAGAGATGCACGCTCATGGGCTGTATGCACACATGGGCAGAGGCACACTTCACATGCCCAGACATGTGTGATCACACACACACACACACACACACACACACACACACACACACAGAGGCAGGGCGCTGCCCCTGCAGGAGGTGGCCCTGGGGCTGGGGGAGGGGAAGCCAAGTCCTTGCCTTCCCAGAACATCCCAGGGTGTGGTAGCAAGAGCTGACCACCACGGGCAGAGGGTGACGGGTGACGTGCGAGCTCTTCCCAGACATCCTTCTGTACGTCCTACTACTCCCACCTGCAGGAAAATTATGACTTTCTAGGGAGGATTTTTTTTCTTTCTTGTGTTTTCTTCTTCTCCCCTCGTTCAGTGCCCGGCACTAATTTATGACTATTTTTCCAACTCCACGGAAGTAAGAGGGTAATGGCTTTCAGCCGTTTGCTTTCTCTCTCCTGTCACTCACCGCCAGCTACCTGACAGGACTGCAGACAATGTTCCAATCACGGGGGCTGTTTTTTTCCCAGGGAAGCGAAAAATTCATAGTGGCTATGGGGAGAGTTATTTCATTCCAGGATGGAATGACCTCCGATAAACAGCTGTAAAAATTCACAGCCAGCAGGGCTGCCTCTGGTTCAGAGGTGGGCACGGTGCCCCTGGGCTGGCCTGGTGGGGGGTCTGGAGAGCTGGGGGGCACTGCATGGCTCAGGGCCTGAGGCTTCTATTACCCAGGCGACTCCAACCTCACTACCTTGGGTAGATCACACTGCCCCTTTGCACCTCACGTGCCTTGTGGCTACCTAGACAGAATGTTCTTTGTCCTCAGAAGCAGGGGATGACAGCCAGGCATGGGGAGGGACAGTGCATTCCCTCAGGGGCTGCCTGCAGAGTAACTTTGCCCAGGCTGCTGAGTCTCTGTTCCCCATCTGAGAAACATACATACACCACATCAGCGCCCACACCAAAGCTGTACAACAGTGTTTGCTGTGATGATGAAAACATTCTCTACCCACCCTGTCAGCACTGTAGCCACCCAAAGCATGTGCCTGTCAAACACTTGCAATGTGGCCTGTGTCAATGAGGTAGTGAAGTTTATGGAGTTTTTTTAAATGGCAATTAATTTTGATTTAAATAGCCGCATGTAGCTAGTGGCAACTACTGGCTGGTGCAGCTCTCTACTCTTCCACATGCTTGAAGCATCGTAGACCGACAACAATGAAGCTATAATCATCTTGCCTTCATCCTGGACTGCTGTGAGGATTGAATGAGATAATGCATATAAAGGTTTGGCCCCCAGCTGGCCCTCCAATAAATGACAGCTTTCATTAACTCTATAGGACAGTCAGAAGGACAGGAGAAAGGGGGATTTAAATTCAGGAGTGTCAGGGCACAATGGGACTTTGCGTGACTTACCTTTCTGTTGTGAGTGTTCAGTTTAAGCACTAAGGAGATCTTGCTGCCACCAGTAAGGGGCACGTGGAAACGCATGACTTGGGCCAATAATCAATCATCCACGAGTGGGCCTGGCATTGCACACTACCACCCCCTCCACTCCCTCCACCCTTACACACTGGCATCACCAGAGCTGCACAGGGGGGTTGTTCACCCAGGCTCTAGCACAGTGGAGCTGAGCGGAATTGCTTCTGGATGGGCCAAGTCCTCACACAGATAGCTGGTGGGTTTCAGAAGATCCATCTTCCCTGGACCCAGAGCATCCAGGAAATGCAGCAGGCCGGGTTAGGAAACAAATATCTGACCATCATCTATGTCCCTGCAGATAGGGACAAATGGACAGGCTGCCCTGGATTTCACTCTTGACTCCACTGTTAACTAGTTCTATTTTTTTTTTTTTGTGAGACAGAATCTCTCTTTGTCACCCTCAGTAGAGTGCAGTGGCATCACAGCTCACAACAACCTCCAGCTCTTGGGCTTAGGCAATTCTCTTGCCTTAGCCTCCCAAGTAGCTGGGACTATAGGTGCCCACCACAATGCCCGGCTATTTTTTTTGTTGCAGTTTGGGCAGGGGCCGGGTTCAAACCTGCCACCCTTGGTATATGGGACCAGCGCCCTCCCCACTGAGCCACAGGTGCCGCCCTGTAACTAGTTCTACGACCATGGGCAAGTTCATGGTACTTTCTAAGTCTCCGTTTCATCATCTGCCACATAGAGACATAAATACCTACCTTACGACTTGTCATAAAGATTTGATGCAATAATGTATATAAAGTACTTAGCATCTTGTAGGTGCTTGATAAATAAAAGCTATTATTACTATTGCCATTGCTGTTATTAGTAGGTAGCAGAACATCTAGGTTAAGAGGATGGGTGTGGTGCCAAATGGCCCAAGTTCAAATCCCAGATTCACTTCCACTCACCAGCTGTATGACCCTAGGAAACTTGCTTCACCTCTGTTAGCGTCAGTTTACCCATCTATAAAATATAATAATTATATTTTTTCACAGGGATGTCATAAGGATTAAAAGAACTGATCCAAAATAAGCACTATATGTATTGGGTATTGGTTAAATGAAAATATTCTTTTTTTCTGGGGCTTTTTTTTTTTTGAGAGTCTCACTTATCACTCAGACTATCATGCAATGTTGCAGTCATAGCTCATTGCACCTCAAACTCCAGGGCTCGAGCAATTGATCCTCTTGCCTCAGCCTCCTAAATAGCTGGGACTACAGGTGCACACCATCACATCTGGCTAATTTTTTTAATTATTTGTAGAGATGGGTAGGGTCTCACTATGTTGCCCAGGGTGGTCTCAAACTCCTGAACTCAAGACCTCCCAAAGTGCTGGGATTACTTTACAGGCATGAGCCATGTCACCCTGTTTTAAATTAAAATATTCCAACGAAGACACAAACACAGGTATAATAAGTAAAAAGTCTTTACACCTTCCTCAAAAAGAAGTGACCAATGTAAGAACCTCAGCAGGGCAGGGTTTTGATCTATTGATGGCAGGACACACCCCCAACACAAGGAGGAACAGAGAATGGGAAACTTCAGGCAAACAGGTAAAGTTCCAAAGTAAAGACTCCTTTGACCCCTGGGTCCTTGCTCTCGGGTACCCTGGGAACTTCACACCTGTTGATGCCAGTAACCAGAATCACTGTCCTAATTTACAGACGAGGAATCTCTGCCAGGAGAGCTGGCTTGTAAAAGAACACTAACCTCCCCTACCCCACCCAGCCATTCCTGCTCCCCACCCACCCCTCAACCAGAGTCTTGGTGACCCAGACAGGGGATGCTAAGACAGGGGCCTCACCCAGGGGAAGAACGGCATAAGACAGGGGTGGTCCTGAACTCACTCCTCATTATTTTTTTTATTAGGCAGAGGAATAAAAAGAAAATAATTAGAATTCAGGAAAGGAAAAGGCGACACTTCTTGGCAACTGGGTGAGGGCAGGCTGGGAGTTACCGGCCTTGATAGTGTGCCAAGCTCTGTGTCAGACATATGTCACATGTCATATGTCATCTCACCAAACAAGGGCACCGCATTGGAGCAGGGACAAGCACCCTGGGGGCACCCAGGCAGCCTGTCCTCTCGATATGGCCCTTGATCTAATTTCAGAACATGGCCTCTTTGTGGCCGCTTCTCAAATAGACTCAGATATTTATATTTTTGGAGCTAGAAAGCAGTGCCAGTTTTCTCATTGATAGCTTTCTAGTCAACCAAGTAGATAATCTAAGTTGTGAAAATATGCATCCTCCCCCCACCTGTGACATTCAATGAATCTATTTTCATTCTAGATAGAGAAGTGCAGCTGGTAGGCATTTAATTTTCCTAAATTGGCCTTTAGACAAAAGGAGAGGTTGTCTGCCCTTGGATCCTGGCCCAGAGGAGCAGTCCCCAGATGTGTCTTCTGGTCTCCTGTGTCTTACGAGTAAGGAATGGATGGGAGCAGACTTGGGACTATCGACATCTGTATAGCCTTTGGGGAAGCCAAGGGTCATCGGGTGGAAGTGGAGTGAACATCCCAGCCACTGAGCACCTGTGGGGAGGAGCAGGCTCCATGCTCATCACATTTATTACTTCACTAAACAATCATGACAACTCTGCAAAGTACACTCAACCAGCCCCATTTTACAGATGAGAAAACTGAAGCTCAGAGACAATACTTAAGAGACCCAGGTCTCTGCACGTGTGCACAGGCGCAGAGGCAGGGCTCAGAGAGCTTTCCTCCTGGGACACGGCCTCTCACACCACATGGAGTGCTCCAACAAGCGCTCCTGACCAACGACTTGGCTGTTGACTCTGTGCGGACAGTGGGCTTAGTGGATTCAGAAGCTGCATTCCTCCTCCCGGAAACCCCCACTTCCACTGCATCCACAGCTTCGGCAGGACTCGCGCTGAAGCAGGTGGTGGTGGGGCGCCTGAAGAGGGAAGCAGTTCCCTTCTCCTTAATTGACTGTAAATTGCTCCAGAGCTTTTAATGAAGGCCGTCAGGAGTAATTATGTCCGCTGCTGCACGGCCACTCTGTGTAAACACAAAAGGCGGGGCTGGGGACAAGCTGAGCTGGGCATCTCTCTGCTGCTGGCTCTCCCGCCTCCTGCCTGCCCTCCCCACGGCCCCCTCTTAATTCACACATCTGTTACCAATGACGGGCTCCCGCTGGGATGTGAAAACACAGACACATCCCAGGCTGGGACCTGCAAAAGGACCAAGCAGGAGAGGAAGGTCCCAGGAAGCCCAGCACGATGCCCAGAGTGCAGACCCTGTTGGAGCTGCAGGACTGCCCCGGCCTGGGCCATGAAGGACTGACGCCAGCCTCAGGGAGCCAGTTCCAGGCACCAGGAAGCCAGCATGGCCAGGGCAGCAGTCTCAAGTGGGGTCTCCAGACCAACAGCAGCATTACCTAAGAAGTTGCTGGAAATGCAAATTCTCAGGCTCCACATTGGAAACACTGCCCTGCAAATTCTCAGGCTCCACATTGGGGGGTATGGTTGGCAATCAGGCTTGTGACAAGCCTTCCAGGGGATTCAGAAGGGCACTGGGGTTAGAGAACTGCATGAAAAAAAGAATGAAATGGGAGAGGCTTGTTCTTCGCAGTTTTTAAGACGGAGAAACTGAGGTCTAAAGAGCTGAGGCGGCTTACCCAGGGACACGCAGCAGGGATGGGGCCGAACACTGCAGACACTAGCCCATTCTCCAGGGGCCAGACGGCTGAGTTTAAACCTCGGCTGACATATAATGAACTATCCAACTTTGGACAAGTCTATAACATGGTGGGAAGGGAGACCTTCTGCACTGTGGTGAGGATCCCAGGCATGGGGGACACAGCACAGGGTGTGTAGGCTGCTGTTAGTGCCATCACATGCTGTCCTGCGGTGTGACAGGGCAGGGATGAGCAAGGGTTAGGAAGATGTGCAGTTTTGTGTTTAAAGATGTCAGAAGGTTGGCACCGCCCCCTGGGATCCTTCCCCCCCCCCCCAGGGCAACAACTGTTTCTTATTGGGCTGCGCTAAGGGGAGGGCCCTCCTGCCCCTGTGTGTCTCCCCCTGCATTCCCTCTCCCACATGCCTCTCAGAAAGGCATCCCCCTGCCTGACGCTGTCACAGACCAGGATGGGGGTCCTCATGGACAGACACGTAGGTCATCACACATAGAATCAGCACCACCCTGCGTGCCAGGCCCCCGGGGGCCTCATTGTCAGAATGCTGTACACTCTGGGTCACCTCACCTAGCAAGGCTTGAAGACCTGGACCCGGCCCTCAAAGAATTTGCAATTTGGTCTATATCCCTGGCTTTGCCCGATCTGTCCACTAGAATACTGTGGGGCTGAAGGGGTGGCAGGAGCAAGGACTGATTAGGACAAACAACAGGGGTGACCAGGGTTGAGTGGAGCTGCCAGGCCCAAGAGGAGCTTTCCTCCCCAACTTCCTGCCCCTGTGTCACCTCCCCAGATAGCTCACTGAGTCCCTGTTCTACAGGTCCTTCCTGACTTCTGGGAACATGCCAATCTACAGAGCTGGTGTCCCCAGTGATGAGACTCGCTCCCCTGGGGGAATGACAGGTGCCACAGTGACAGAGATATGTGTGTACACTGTGGCTCACTTACCTGCTCTATTCTGAGGCTGGCCAGGGCCGCCTGGAGCCAGAGGCCATCCCAGCAACCCACCAGGTAGGCAGAACTGCCCCCACTCCATGTTCTGGAGCAGCACGGGCTCCAGAAACTGGGCTAGAAGAGCAGGGAGGACAGTGGTCAGCATTGCGATGGGGCCAGAAGCTGCTGCTTGGCTCCCGGCCGGGGTAAGCAGGAGCCTGGGCCCCATCGGCACTGCTCACCAGGGAACATGGAGACAAACGCCAGCTCCCTGCCCGTCAGGCCTGAGTTATCTACAACATAGGGTTTCTCTGGAGAGCTCATAAAGCAGCCGATGCAGCGAAGCAGGTTCAACATTCAATAATCTCTCCATTGCTCTCCAGTCGACACCAGCATATTCATCTTGAATTATCCTTTTCAAAGGCCAAATCAATTATCAGAAGTGCTAGGGCTCCCACCACAGGCTCCTGCTGCCAAGAGAGGTGGGAAAGGAGGGCCCATGGGCAGCACCATGACACCAGGGCACTCCCTCTCCTTCACCCAGGGGCCGGAGCCAGAGAGGACCAAGGGTATAGGGTCTTGCCCCTCCATCCACTGTGGTATGAAGGCAAGTGAGGATTGTGGGCAAGACCTGTGCCAGCCCCAGGGATGGGAGCTTTTCCTCTATGTCCACTCTGGTCTGTACCAATGAGGGTAGAGCATCGTGTATAGAGGAAAGAGACACAGGCTTAAATCTGGCTCAACAACTTAATGACTTTAAACTCTGGGTAGGTGATGACCTCTCTAAGTCTCAGTTTCCTCATCTGTAAACTGGGCTTCATAACTACTTCCTTTATTGGGCACTGTTGAAATTGAATGGGTAAGGCAGCAAAAGGTCCTTAGCATAGCACCTGGCTTACAGGGAGGTGATCAGGAGGAGAAGGTGGGCCTGTAGAGGGAAGCAGATCAGGGGATGCCCTGTCTGCAGAGCCCGGGTGCCATCATGTGAAGAGGGACAGCTGGCTCCAGGGAGCTCTGGGGCAGCCCAGCATAGTTGGGCAGCGCAGCAGGAGGCAGCCAGCCTGTTGGTAGGCAAGTGTAATCACTGCCTGGGGAGATATGGACTTGCTTCCTAACACCTGCACCACCTCTGTGCAGGTGATTGAGCCAAAGGGGTCCTGGTCAGGCTGGAAGGTGGGACCAGGGGCCTCTGGGTCTCTTCTACCTGTACAGTAAAAATGTCCCTGTGAAGAATAATACATAAAACCACACCAAATATTTGGGTGCTGGCACAGTGGGCTTTAGCCACATAGGACAACATTCCTGCTCCTAAGCTGCTTCTCACCTAGTTGAGAAAAGTACTAGTAAAAAAAAATCATAATAGTTAACATCTGTTAGTGCTTACTGTGTGCCCAAGCACGGTTCTAAATGCCTGACTTTCATCAGCTTGTTTAATCCTCTCCACAACCCTGTGAGTAGATAACAATATGATTATTCTCCTGGTTTTCCAACTGAGTAAACTGAGGCAGAAAGAGGTTAAGCGTAAGGCCATCTACATCTGTTGAAGATACAGGGAGGGCTTCTTAGAAGAGGAAGCATTCAAAGCCAAATTGCTCAGTAGGAACAATGTCCACCACTTGTACCACTTTCATTTTCAAAGCTCTTTTAAAGCTCCCTGTGAAGTTGGCTGGAAGAGTATCATCAACCCCAGTTCCAGAGAAGGAAAACGAGCCTCGGAGAGGCCTCACAGCTAGTAAGTGTAGAGAGCCGAGACCAGAACCCAGGCTGTGCCTCCCTTCCAGTGCACAGGGCACCTTCCCAGAAGAGGAGGAAGAGGAAGGCATCCGGGTGGGGGGACCTTCAAGGAGACCCTTGCACGGAGGGACAACTGTCCTGGGTGTCTAGGCCCTTTCTAGGTCAAGGGCTGACAAAATAACTTGATGTCCTATTCCAGGCTAAGCTATAGTTGGATAGTCAGGCTCACAGGTCCCCTGAGGAACGTAAAGAATAGTTGGATGAGGGGAGTGATGACAAGTTCAAAGTCAGCTCTGGCTGCCACTGTCCTCAGCCAGCTGGAGGGTTTTCAGCTCTTGTAAATTACACCTTCGGCTGGTTCCCCAGGAGTCCAAGTGTTCCCGGTTGGCTGCAAGCTCAGCACATCCTGGTCCTGACAGCAGCCAAGCCAGGTTCATCTGCCCGCCCCCAGCCTCCACAAAGTGGGTGCCTGCTGCTCGGCCACGGCACAGACATTTCAGCATCATTTCTTATTCTGCATAGTATGTCCATCAAGGCCAGGCATCTTGTGAGTAACAGGGAAGTGAGGCGTGGACGGGGAAACTGATATGCCCAAGTTCACACAGCTGCATGGGGGCACAGCCAGAGTTGGGGACCCAGGTGCCTGCCCCAGCCTTAGGCCTGTTCCCCCAGACCCACCTGTATTCACCAATCTTCCTTCCCCAGGAGCAGCTGCCCCTTAACCCAGCATCTTTTCCATGTGGCCTGTGTGACAGGCTGAGGAAAGACTATCAACCAGTGATTTTTCAACTGGGTATGCTGTGAGAGGATATTAGGTATGCTGAGAAAAATTTTAAAGATTATTAAATTATTTTCAAAAGATGTTCAAAACATAGTAAGTATATTCTTTTTTTACTTTTTTTTAATCAACATAATTTAAGTGTGCCACAGAACTTTATAGGTTCAAGTGTGTTGTGTGATTAAAAAAAAAAAAAGGTTGAAGAACTGTTCTGCACAATCCAGCATAGAGGGTAGTGTGAGTATGGACCTAAGAGATTGAACTTGGAATTCAAATCCTGACTCTGCTGCTTCCTTGCTGAGGAACCTTGGGCAGCTTGCTCTCTGAGCCTGTAACACAGAAATCACAGTAGAAAAGACTTCCCATCACCACTGTAAGGATTAAATGAGATCATGAAGATGATCTAACTAGAACAACACAGGTCCTAAATAATTTCTATTGTTATTATGTTTACTTTTAACCACAACAACCTATTTCCACCATCTAAGCCACAACACAGACTGCTTGCCTCACTACTGGTCAGTTTATTCCATCACCCTCCTCTGAAATGCCTCCCCTGTCATTTCATTCTGTCAAAACCCTACCACTCGGTGACACCTCTACTACGAAGACTTTTCCATCCTGTGTCCAGTAGCTTTTGGTTCCTACTTGTCATTTAACATCGGTTCTCTTCTCCACTCCAGACTGGAACTCTATAGAAGCTAAGACCCACAAACAGAATCTTAGAGTTGGGATTAAGTCCACAGGCTTTGGGGTCAGGCTGCACTGGGGTCAAGTCCAGTTTCCATCCTCACCAAGCTATCTGACCCTGTGCAAGTTACTTAACTTCTCTGAGCCTCTGCTTCCTCATTTGCAAAATGGCGATTCTAAGGTTCACTGTTTTCAGTTTTCAATGAGGATTCCATGAAGCAATGTGTATGAAGAGCTAATCTAGGCACAGCATAAGTGGGTAATAAAAGATAGCTGCTATTTCCCTAGCTACCTTTAACGTGCACACCCCTACCCCACCCCCAGCACAGCCTGGCATGGGTGTTCAGTGCATGGCATCAACAGCATGCCCACACAACAGGTGGCACATCATCATTGTCATTAGTGTTATTACGGCTGCATCCAACCCACACCCGTGTGTTGCGGGGAAGTCCACAGCTGGGGCTGCCACAGGTTGCAGATATGGCCAGGCAGGCATGTCCTGGGAATGGCTGCAGCCCACCAACTCCAACGAAGGCACTACTATGTCCTGTCATTCCCTTGGAGGACCAATGCTGCCCTGGAGAAAAGCAGAGAGCAGGCAAGGCCACAGAAATACCCAGGCCCTCTGTGGGGTTTTACAAGTCATCCCTCCTACCTCCCAGAAGGAGCCATAAAATCCCAGGTCTGTGAGGGCACCAAGACATGAGGGCCCCAGGCTCCTTGGTTCCAGCAGCTGATCTTCTGCGTTGGCAAGGGGGCTTTGGTTTTTCTTCCCCTAAAACCAAAGCCCCCTTGCCAACATCTCCAGGTAGCCTCTGGGAAACTCTTCCTTCCCCTCTTTAGGCACTCTACCCCCAGATGATGGCAGCTACGAGGCACCTAGAGTCCCTTTTCCAAACCTCAAGTCCCAAGCTGGAAGCCTACCAACCCAGGTGATGCCTTCTTCCTCAGGCCTGGAGGTACCATGTGACCACATGGGCAGAGCCCCCCTGGAATTCTCTCTGCAGCTAATGAGTGACGTTGGGGGAGGCTTCAGTCTTGAGCTGGCCAGCAACTTGTGGGGGATATTGGGCAAGCTCCTCCCTCTCCTCAGTTTTTCTATCTGTAAAGTGGGACCGTTTGTCTAGAACAGAGGTCCTCAAACTCTCCTCCAGGAGGCCGTGGGAGTTTATCACTGGCCCTCTGAAGGTCCTATAGGAAGGAGGAGAATGCAGAGGAGAGGAATGCAGGCCATTACACACACACTGCCACTGTCCACCCTGATCTTAACTTCCACCAAAGATGATTGTTCTTCCTTAGGGTAATACATAGATTACTGTATATTTTTCTTCTGTGTTATTTTCTGTCTGCTCCCTTCCCTAGGATGTCACTCCACTAGGTCAGGGATTTTTGTCTGTTTTGTTTATATACCCATTACCTGGAACAGTGTCTGAGGCAGAGAACACACCCAATAAAACTTTTTTTTTTTTTTCTTTCAGTTTTTTTTGGCTGTGGCTGGGTTTGAACTCATCACCTCTGGCTTATGGGGC
The DNA here is from genome assembly GCA_963574355.1 of Loris lydekkerianus. Taxonomy (NCBI): domain Eukaryota; kingdom Metazoa; phylum Chordata; class Mammalia; order Primates; family Lorisidae; genus Loris; species Loris lydekkerianus. Next base: position 14,342 of record CAUYPK010160943.1, on the reverse strand, counting down.
CGGCGCCCTACTCCTTTGAGCCACAGGTGCCTCCCAAAAAATTTGTTGAATGAATAAATGAATATAACTAGAATATAAGTACATATATATGTCTGTCTGACTATATATATGTAGACTTTGAGTAAGATTACTTTGTCCAAATAGTTCCACAGTTTAAAAAAGTTTAAAAATCATCTTGCCAGGAGAAAAAAGAACATTAGTGGGAAAGCTTGTGAAATCTGAGTAAATTCTATCATTAATAGTATTGTATCAGTGTTTGTTAATGCAACTCTCCTGGTTTCCATAATTGTATTATGGTTATGCAAACTGTGAACGTTATGGGAAGCTGGGTGAAGGGTATATGGAAACTCTTTGTACTACTTTTGCAACTTTTCTATAAGCCTAAAATGACCTCAAAATAAAAAGTTTTAAAAATAAACAAAAGTTAAACCCACTGGTCTAGACCAGTGCTCCTTGAAGCATGGTGGATGTCTGTTGATGATACTTGAGATGGTCTGGGAGTATGAAGGCTTTTTAATTTTAAAAGCTATAGGGCAGCACCTATGGCTCAGTAAGGAAGGACCCATATACTGAGGGTGGCGGGTTCAAACCCGGCCCCGGCCAAACTGCAGCAAAAAATAGCTGGGCATTGTGGTGGACGCCTGTAGTCCCAGCTACTCGGGAGGCTGAGGCAAGAGAATTGCCTAAGCCCAAGAGCTGGAGGTTGCTGTGAGCTATGACGCCACGATACTCTACCAAGGCTGACAAAGTGAGACTCTGTCTCTAAAAAAAAAAAAAAAAAAAAAGTAAAAGCTATGTATTTATTTTAATATATGAAAATACAGTCAGCATCTCTGTCCTGAGATTTCATGCTGAAGGTATAAAATGATGGACATTTGTCCCTCTACAGGGGTGGGTCCAGTCCCACCACTCCTACTTTTAGAGACTCTCCCTTTAGGTATAGGTGGGAGGTCCTCACTACCCTCTGCGCCCTTGCAGACTGAACACAGACACATGCCAAGGGCTTGGCCAAGTGGACACTGCTGTCAGGGCCATGAGTGGTAGAATTCATTCATGATAATAGCAGTGACCGGCTGGCCAGAATGTCTGGCCAATTTACAAGCTGGGTTCTTCAGCTGCTGTCAATTCCAAGAGCTCCCAGGAGCCTTCCGATAGAATGGACAGCCAGAGGTGGTTTCTCTAGTAGGCAACACAGAAGCCTGTCAGATACATTAGTTTCCTTTTATAAACATGTTTACAGGACTTGAAAATCAAGTGAACAAGTTTAAATTACGGCTTCCATTTTTAAGCACTTACTACGTGCCAGCCATAGTCCTAAGGGTTTTATAATCTGCTCACTTGATATTCACCCAAAGAAGTCAACTTAGTTTTATTATCCCCATTTTGCAGGTTAGGAAAGTGAGACCCACAACTAGTTAGAGGCAGACCTGGGATTCACACTCAGACAGTCTTGGCTTCATTTTCTGCATCTGAAAAGTGGGAGTGTTAGCCAGAAACAGTAATTATCAAATTGTCCTACCAGGAGTCCCAGGGGTTCATCACCAGCCCTCTGAGGATTCTTCAGATGGAAGGTAAAAATGAAGATGGAGAATATAGGAGGTTCCCCCCCACCATCTACCTCTGACTTTACTTCAACCTAAGCTGATTATTCCTCCTTGGCACTTATTACTGTTTAACGCACCCTATATTTTTTGTTGTCACCAACACCTACCAGGCTATGCTGTCTCCGTACAGTCAGTAGAAAAGCCCAAATCATACAAGCAGCACACAGCCAGCTAATGTTCGGGACCCCCGGACTGAGACTTCCACGTCCCTATAGTCCTACCATCCCTGTCGCTCTGTCACTAGCCTTTACCAAAAGACTGCTCTAGGGTACCATGACCCCCTCTTGCCCACATCAGTCCTAAGGAACAGTCTGGTTAAGAGTAAAATGATTCTCACACTGTGGTTCTCCCCTCTCTCCTAAGAGATGGCTTTTTCTCTTTAAAGAGAGAAGGGGAAGAGGGATCCAGGAGGAGGGACAGCCCCTTCCAGAACACCAGGTGCTGAAACCAATCTTAGAAAAGGCCCCAACCCCTCCTGGACTCCTCTCTCCCCCAGCATCTGGGTGGCCGTCCCTGAGTGCAGGCCGCCCACACTCTGCAGGGAGCCATGGGCCACTGGCAGATGCACCAGTCTCCGTCTGCTGAGACCGCTGATGTGGGGTCAGCCCACCTGAAAATTGCTTTCCCTGGGTCCAGACGAAACAGCTGGGCATTGATGGAGTTTGCAGAGAAATTAATCAGCACTGACTAGCAGTGGTGCCAGGCGCTGCCTGGGCCCGATCCATCCTAATGAATCCCAAGTTCTCACCTTAATAGCTCCTGACAAGACTAATTTACCCATGTGGGTGATTAGCACAGGCACTATCACCTTAATTACAGCTTGGATGCTTTGGGGGTGCTGGGGGTCGTGCCTGGGGAAGCTCCATGGGCACCAACCTTGGTGACAAATGGAAGGACAGGGAGTCAAGGGGAGAGGAATCTCCAGGACACCCACCCATTCACTGCTCACCAACCAGCTGCTGAGGCCCACTTGGTGCCAGGCACTGTGCTTGGCACAGAAGGTGTGAGCTCAGCCTGCTCAGTGGTAGAGGAGAGATAAGGCCACCTCTCTAGGAGAGTTAGTGCAAGGGTGAGAGGGGCCCACACATTCAAGATGCTTAACAGAGGCCTGGCAGGAGGCTGCTGGCTGTCAGTAGACAGTAGCTAATATTATCACTCTACAATCTGATAGTATTCATAAACATTGAAATGTCGACATTACAACTAGTTGTAATGTTAGTATTAATAAAATGAATAAGAAAAAATTAATCATCCAATGGGGAGTCACACAGAAATAACCATGACAGAACATGCTAGTGCTTTCATAGGCTCAAAGATAAAGCCGGCAGGAGGGGGCCAGGGGCTGCGGGGGCATTTCAGGGCAGAGACTCCCAAGCTACACCTTGAAAGATGAGCAGGAACAGGCTGGGAAAGGAAAGGGTGCTGGCAGAGGGAGCAGCGTGGGCAAAGGCATAGCGGTGGTGTCAGGTACTGGGGGTCAGCATGTCTGGATAGCAGGGTGTCTTTGGGGAGGGGGATGACGAGCCCAGATAAGGAGTCACACCTTCCTTGGGTACTTGGGCAACTTGTGGCTTAGGGCTCTTGCCCTCCTCCAGGGCCTGCGGTATAACGGTAGTGGTCAAGGTTGATACTCACTACCCACTGGGTGCACCCCTTCTGGACACCCTTGATCAGCTTGGTCAAGCTTCATCCTGCCACTCCTATGTCCCTCCCCTGGGGCTATCTAGGACCCTGATGCCCCCAGGGTCCCCATACAATATGCCACATGCAGCTCAGGCAGGCAGCTGGGATGATAAAAACAGGACCACAGGCATGCCACAGACCTCACTCTTAACAAGCACAGGCACGTACAGCATCTGTGCCATCTGCAGGAAAATGCTCTCCTGGGCCCATTCCCTGGGCAGTCAACCCCATCGTCACCAACATCTCAACCCTGACTCACGCTGGGGAGGGGGACACCTGACCCAAGGCTCCAGAAGGGATGACGAGCAGGCATGAAGCCAGCCCTGGACACCTGCCTCGCAAGATTCCCCCACACGCTCACCAAGTCCAGACATTCACCCCTTCCTTCTGGCACCCCAAGTTCCAGGCACATGCCAGGCATGGGGCTGGGTCCAAGGGCCACAGTGATGGCCAGGCACAGGCAGGTATTACAGCACCTCAAGGAGCCCAAGAGAGAGGATGTCTAGGCACTGCCAAAAGCAAAGGAAGTCACTCCCTACCCCTGCCGGGGCAGATCCGGACAGCTCCTTACCTCTGCCAGGCAGATCCAGGCAGCTCTCCACCCCTGCCTGGGCAGATTCAGAAAGGCCACCCAGAGGTGGCGACATCTGAAGGAAGCTAATTGATGTGTGGAAGCTCACCACATTCCTACAGCCGGAGGAGCACCTGCTAATGCCACGAGACAGGGACTTCCTTTCACACTAAAGGGGCAGCAAGAGGACCAGTGGGTACGAGTGGGGCAAGCGAGGGGACAGAGGGTAGGGGTGAGGTCTGAGACGCAGCAGGGTAGGACTGCAAACAGCCCACATACCACTCATGAGCGTTGGCTTCTCTCTACATGGGTAGAGGGACTGGAGCAGACTGAGCAGGACCATCCCAGGGCTGGGATGAGAAACGGAGGCAGCAGGGGTGAGGGCACATCCAGGGAGACCACTGAGACCTGAGCAAGCTGCTGGGATGATCCAGGACTGGACCGTGGTGATAGGAGGGGAGAGATGAGAAGATTCTGGAATGATTTTGACAATAGAGCCAATAGGACTTCCTGATGGATGGATGTAAGATGAGGGAAGAAGAGAGCCATTGGGGGAGGAGTCCGAGCTTTTGATCTTAGCAACCAGCAGGATGAAGCGCAGCAGGGATGGGAAAGGCTGCCAGGGAGGCAGGTGTTCAAGGGAGACCAGGAGTTCATCTGAGGAGCTGCCCAGGCAGAAAACAAAGTAAGGGGTTGTCAGCACACAGGTAGTACGTGAGCCACAAGCTGGACGCCACCACCAGGAGTGAGAATGAAGAAAAGAGACACAAGAGCTAAGCCCTGGGCCCTGCAACGCTAAGAGGAACCAGCAAAGAGGCTGGGAAGGGAAGGGCCGTGTCCCAGAGGGGAAAAAGATCAACCACAGCAAGGTCACAGGTCTGAGGATGGATGATGGGATCTGGCAACACGTAGGTGGTTGCTGATACTGACCTGGCAATGCTGGTGCAGCACGTGGAGCAGAATCAGGAGTGAATGGGGAGACAGCTCCCCTACAGCACCTGTTCTCATCCTGAAGGAGCCACTGGCTCCCAATAGCTGGGCTGAGGTATGCGTGATGCCAGCCAGCCTACCCAGGGACTAAGCTGCTGATCTGTCCCTATGCCACCCGGCAGGCCTGGGTTCTACTGGCAAGGGCTAATGCCCACATATACAGCGGAGCACACAGGGACAGGGATCCTGTTTGGGGAAGCGAGGCAACATCAGCAGACCGGGAGAAGGCAGAGCCACTTGATGACTTCATTTGGCTTCTGTCTTCTCTGGCTGGGAGATGGTCTTCAAAAAGATCATCACACAGAGGGAACTGGAGCCTGAGCTGGGTGAGCAGACGGTAATGGAACATGCAGCCTCTGCCAGGGATTTCAGATGGCCATGCTGTGCCCTCCCATTCTGCTCCCAAGCATTGGCCCATGGCTGGGAATTCAGGCAAGAGCAGAAAAAATGGAAGCTCAAAATGTTGGGGGTGGGATGGCTCCTGTGGCTCAGTGAGTAGGGCGCAGGCCCCATATACCAAGGCTGGCGGGTTCTAACCCAACCCCAGGCATATTGCAACAGAAAAATAGCCGGGCATTGTGGTGGGCGCCTGTAGTCCCCAGCTACTTGGAAGGCTGAGACAAGAGAATCGCCTAAGCTCAAGAGCTGGAAGTTGCTGCAAGCTGTGACGCCACAGCACTCTACCGAGGGTGACAAAGACAGACTCTAATCTCTTTAAAAAAAAGAAAGAAAGAAAGAAAAAAAGTTGGGGGTGGAAAAAAGTCCCAATCTTTAACCCAGGAAAACATGTGTACAGGAACTACATACAGAGAGCACCTGTAACCAAACTCTGCCATAAATTCCTTAAAGGGAATTTAAATGAATTAATACATAAAAATACATACAACCCTGCTTTGAGCATTCAGTAAATGCTGTTGTTATAATAATACATATTATGTGTATTGTATATCATATATATTATCTTTATTATTCTGAAAGGCTCCAGTGGTGAAAATTAGACCCAATGGGTAGTTCCAGAGAGGGAAGTTTCATATTAATATTAGGAAGAGTGTTTTATTCCTGGAACTGTCCCATAGCACAGAGGTGAGATCATGAGCTCTTATCACTGGGTGTCCATGCAGAAGCCGGATAATGAGCCCTGGAAGGGAAAGTCTGAAACATCAGCCCTGCACCAAGCCTGGCATATCCACAAGAATCCCCACCCACCCTCTGAACGGTCCAGGGCCCTGTGGGTACAGCACATCTAAGGGCCTAGAAATACCTGGGGCCACCCAGGCCTACCAGGCTCATCTTTTCAATGCCCTTTCATTAGCAAGATGGCACAAAGAGGCACCCAGAGAGGTGCAGAGCTGTGCCCAAGATTGCATAGCAAGAAACAAAAACTGGGCTCCTCAATTTCAGGCCATGGCCCTTGCTGCTCTCATCCTGATATAAAAGGAAGAGAAGAAGCCGTGAAGGTGCTGAGCCAGCCTAGCACTTACCCCTGCCCAGAGAGATGAGTAAAGTTGTCTTCCAGCTCACTGAGCCCCCTCTCAATCCCACAGGGCCCCCTGGAGCCAGGGATCAATCCCCACTGCTCTAGACAGAAGCCCCCGCTGTGACTGCCAAGTACAGTCTTAACAGGGCTGAGTCCTGGGAGTTGCTCCCGGAGGCGAGGCCGATCGATGCCAGCATTTGCAAAAGACAATCAAGATCCAGAGCCAAAGACAACAGAACAGGGCCTGCAGTCAGGCTCCCTGAGTGGTCATCCAGCCTGATTGGTCACGTCAGCACTGAACAAGCGATGACTACCCCTCCTGAGCCCACCGCATCATCTTCCCTGCACCACAGGCCTCCGAAGACCCCACACTCAGGGATGAGTATACAATTCCAGGTCAGACACAGGACCTGCACTACCCACTTGAGAGGGGCCCTCACCTCCCCCAGCCAGCCAATAACCAGGGTCAGCGAATGACTGGCCATACCTTGGCCCCAGTGGCCAAATATATTCCCTCCACCTCAAAGAGATTTCCCATGTTATTAACATAGACACCAGGGTGATGAGCCACTGACAGCATGTGCTCTCATTGCCTATACATATGTACGTGCACTGGGGACTGGGTACCCACTCTCTGGCTCTGTGCCTAACCCATGCCAGGTCTGAGTGGGCAGGGAGCCACAAATAAGCACCACCGAAAGAATACAGCTGTGTTACAAATCCAGTAGCCCACAAACATCCCTGACCCAGTCCAGTCAGAAGGGTTCCCAAGGGACTTGCAGGTATAGTACCCCCAAGTTTGAACTAAGCCTCTGGAAGGGCACCCTGAAGAAGCAGGCACTTCCTTCACAGATGGCCCCTCAACCTTAAATCCAGCCTTACCATACTCATCTGTTGCCAAAAGTGTAGCCACTTTCCACTGAGGGCCCCCCAAAATCCCTGGAAACAAAGCGCTACTGGGCTATAGGGACAGTCCCCACAATAGTCAGGTCACACTCACCATGCCCAGCAACCCCTTCCAAAAAAGCTGCCACCAGAAAGAGTGAAAGGGGCTGTTCACAGGGGAGTCTGGGTTAACCTAAGGTACCCCCTTTTGCAGAGATCTTTAAAGAATCGGGCATGTGCTCTGCCACGCACCTACAACTGGTTTTATATGAAGGAGTATTATAAATGACTTATTAGGCAATTAAATAATATCCCTCCCCACCCCAAGCCATCCTGTCTCATTTTCAAGTGATGCTCCAAAAACATGTACCACACCGACCCCTGATGTGTACAGCTTCTGGCACACAGCCTCTGCCTTTGTACCCAGAGAGGTAGACCTGAGGGTAAGAAGCCCCAGACAACAGGTACTTTCCCTAAAGTGGCACTAGTGGGAATGACAGGACAGAGGCTACTGGTAGAAGATGACAGGCCCTTTTCAAGTGCCACCTTTTGCTTGTGCGTTCACAGGCATGGACAGCTTCCCACCAGCTTTTCACTCTCATGAGACACTTCTGGGTCCCTGGAACTGAGGTAGGGCAATGGGGTCCTTCTCTCAGTGAACCCCCTCTCCAGTGGCAGCGTAGGAGTCAGGCCCTTGGTGATGCTCATGATCACCTCCTAAAGGGCTAATGTATTTTCTGATGATACAACCAGACGTACTCAACACTGAAAACTCAGTGATCATAGAAAGTACAAAAACTACAAAACAAATGCCACAATAGCTGGAGTCTTCAAACATCTGCAAGGACTTCGAGTGGAAGAGGAATCCATCTAGTGCTGGATGTGGAAGTCGACACCTGGGGCTCCATGTGCTCAATCCCTGGCCATTTAGAATGCCCCTTTGTTGGGATGGCCCACCACAGCAAGTACTGAGTGCCCCATCGCCGGAGGCATCCAAGCAGGACCCCAGATGAACACCATGGAAGAGATTCTGATAACGGATGGAAGATGGTCGCCATCTCTAAGACCCTTTATTGGCAGGAAGGGAGGGCACCCCATGCCACCCAGCACACCCACTGGCCGGTGTCCACTCACCCACGGGTGTGTCCTCACTGATCAGCAGGTATGTGTCAAAGAAGTGATTGGTGAAGAAAGGCAGCCGGTTCACCTGGCCTGGAAGTCAGAGGACAAGAGAGTCAGCCAAGCACCTCCACACCAGCTTCACACACTCTATAAGGTCAATTTCTTGGCATCCAGAAGACAAAATGGCAGAGAATGCCAGTGGGCAGGCAGGCAGCAGTCAAGTTGTGTGGCCAGCGAGGCCTCCAGCCACCCGCACCATCTGAGCACGGTCTACATGGGGAGTTGCTTGAAGTGCAAAATACACACAGGATTTCAAACACTGTGTGTGAAAAAAATCAGTGTAAAATAGCTCATTCATCTCTCATATTAACTACATTTTTAAATAATACTACTTGGATATAGCAGATCAAGGAAAATATATTATTAAAAAGAATTCACCTGTTTTTTTTTACTTTTCCAATGTGGCTTCCAGAAAAATTTAAATTACACATATGGTTTGCATTGTAATTATTTATTTCTCTTTCTTTTCTTTTCCTTCCTTCCCTTCCTTCCTCCCTCCTTCCTTCCTTCTTTTTGAGACAGTGTCTCACTCTGTCAACCTGGGTAGAGTGCCATGCATCACAGGTCACAGCAACCTCAGTCTCTTGGGCTCAAATGATCTTCTTACCTCAGCCTCCCAAGTAGTTGGGACTATAGGCAACCACCACAATGCTTGGCTATTTTTAGAGACAGGGACTGGCTCTTGTTCAGACTGGTCTCAAACTCCTGAGCTCAAGTAATCCACATGCCTCAGCCTCCCAGAGTGCTAGGATTACAGGCCTGAGCCACTGAGCCTGCCTGTCTTTCTTTCTTACTTTCTTGACAGGGTCTTACTCTGTTGCCCAGTCTAGAGTGCAGTGCCAGCATCATAGCTCACTGCAACCTCAAATTCCTTGGACTCAAGTGATCCTCCTGCCTCAGCCTCCCAAGTAGCTGGGACTACACATGTGCACGTATGCCTAGCTAATTTTTTCTATTTTTTGTAGGGATGGCATTTGCTATATTGCCCAGGCTGATGTAGAATTTATGCTTTCAATCAATCTTCCTGCCTCAGCCTCCCAAAGTCCTTGGAGTATCAGAATGAGCCATGGTGTCCAGCCCTGTGTTGTGTTTCTGTTGAGCAGTGTGACTCTAGACAGAATGTGAGTTCTGCAAGGATAAGGGCTTGGTTGTCCCTGGCAGCCCTGTGCCCAGAACAGGGCCTGGCACCTATAAGGCACATATGTGCCTGCAGACACCCACTCTCTTGTGTCAGGAACACAACAGCCTCAGAAAAGGACTGCTGGCCAAGGACCTTGCCTTTTTGGAAACCTCCCTGTGCCTCTTTCTAGCCCTGTGATTCATCCCATGTCTCAGTTTACCCAAGTGTAAAACAGCAATAATTATAGGACTGACTTCATTGCTAACCTGGGGATTAAATGAGATTACATACATAAGGCACTATGCACTGTGCCCTTGGCACACACCCAAGTGCCCGATAAATGGTAGCTATTACTAACACTGGCAGCTATTCTTAACATTGGTATCAATAAAGACACCACCATTGCAGCCAGAGGGGAAGGGTTCTGATCCCTGCTGGGGTCCTTGGGCTCTGTCTACAGCAGTGCTTCTCAACCTGTGGGTCACAACACACAGGAACTGTATTAAAGGGCCGTGGCATTAGGAAGGTTGAAAACCACTGGTCTACAGGAAAACAGGAAGCCTAGCCAGGGTGGAGGGTGCCTAGCTAAGTTAGTAGCAGGTCCGGGCTCACGGGGGTAGGAAACCAGTAAGGAAAAAACCCAGAAACATTGCCTGCAATAGCATAGTTCATTTTTAAATTTTATTTTACAGGGCCTGCCAATAATCAGCCACCAAGAGCTCTGCACGGGCAGCTGGGCAGAGACATATGTTGCCTGCCACATACCAAGCAGGACCAAGAGCAGGCCCTCCTCCCTCAGAGCCCAGTGGCCCTGGCTGCCAGCGTGGGCGCCTAGGACTAGGAGGAACAGACAGGTGACTTCTCTCAAAACCACTCCTAAAGCACGAGAGCTGTGTGCTTCTGCGGCAAAACCACTCCCTTGGTAGCCTTGAGATCTCCAGTGAAGCTGGAGCTAGAGCTGCAGTTGGAGGGGAGGTGACAATGGGTGATTTCCGGGGGAGGAGAATCTCAGCTTCCAGAGCCCATGGCCACACCCTCCATTCTGGGCCCCACATGGCTCACCCCACCAATCTCTGCCCTGAGCCCTCTCTCCCGGCCTGCCCTGACACCCACAAAGGTAGACAGCGAGTTGGCTGCTAGCTTTCAACATTTCAAACACCCCTGTAGGCCCTAAGGGAGAGGGGGTTGGGGGAAGGTCCAGAGAGGCTGCAGCACAAGCTGCTGCAGCCAAGTAACAAGGGTTTCCACACACAGGGCGAGGAAGGGACATCGGCTGGGCGTGGTATGCAGGGGCCCCAACCTGGGAACTTGCAGGTGTCAGTCTGGTGGTACGAGGAGGAGCAGCAGCCAGAGTGCCAGGCCCGCAGGCACAAGCTTCACTCAGAATCAGGGGCTGGAGGTTCTTCTGAGGGCCCAACCCTGCAACCAGGCCAGCCTGAATCCAAGCCTAGGCCGGCCTCTCAGGCCTCAGCACAGTGATGGGGCTGAAGGCACAAGCAGCTCACACCAAGGCCCACACTGGGGACAGAGTCAAGTCCCCACATCGTCCTCCTCTCTGAGATAAGGAAGGAGCACTAGACTGGGGCCAAGGAGTCAGGGGATTTGCCTGCTCTTCTATTTGCTGCTGGGGGGCCTTGGGCAGACCCCTCTCTGGCCCTGTTTCCCAGCCTCAGGATGGAGACAAAAGGCCCTGCCCTCTGCACTGCCTCCCTGCCAGAGGCATCCTGTACACCAGGATCACTGCTGCAGTGGTCCACAGCTGCCTCAGCAGACACATTGGGTGTGGAAGCTGGGCAGCCTCACAGTCAGGGGCCCCTCATGGTCAGTGCCCCTCACCACCGGTATGACCCAGACAGGGACGGGGCAGGCCAGGCCTTCACCTCCTACTGCCCCTATAAGCCCACAGGTGAAGGATGAGAAATGCTATGAGCACATGGAGGCCAGGGGGAAAAGGTAGGAGAAGGGTAGGAGGCTTCAAAAATAAATGACAGACAGACAAGGGGTCTAAGAGGGGTTGTTCCTGAGCCTGACCCAACTCTGACTGCAGGAATGGGAGGAGAGTTCTGGGGGGGAGACAGGGTCAGGTGGAAACAACGTTGGGAGAGGCAGTGTGGTCTGCTCTGAGGAACAACTGAAGGGCTACCCAGGTTAGAGGCAGGTGTCCAGAGGGTGGCATGCGAAGGTGGTATCATCAACTACTTGCCCGTCAGTCCCTAAGGTCAGCCACTGCCCCACCATGCTAAAGGAACAGCACTGGCCATCTCAGATGGGGACCAGGAAGAGGCAACTGTGCCCAGCAAGGAGATATGTGCCCCTTTTCTCATGTATCCAGCAAAGCAGGCTAGCCCCTGTGCAGACCGATCACCCATGTTTTGCTACAAAATTGCTGGGTGGCCTTGGGTTAGCTTCTCTGTTTTCTGTGCCCCATTTTGCTCTCCCCTAGAGAAAGATTACTGCAGCTAATAAAAGAGCTAACACTTACTAACACCTTAAAGGTGCTAGGTACTATTCTAAGTGCTTAATGCACATACGTGGTATTAATTCACATGACCACTTGACAACCCATGAAGGAAAGCCCTATTATTGTTCCTATTTTTAGAAATAAGGGTCAGGCAGGGAATACAAATGATGCTGGGTAGGTGGGGACTACTGAACCAGAGAGGTAAGGACACTTGCCCAATGGAACGCCCTGAAGAGGTGGGACTGGATCCCCAAAGGCTGGATCTGTACTCCTATCTTGGGCCCATGCAGAATGCCTGAAGCATCTTTCATCTGCAGAGCTCCAGGGCAGCCTGCGCGGCTCACGGAGGAAGGTGCCAAGGACTTAGCACCTGCTTTGTTTCTATCAAAGTATTTCATTTTAACTGACGACTAAAGTGAGCAGAACAGAGTAGGGAGAGGGCATGAGTGTCCAAGGTCACAAGGGCCGTGGGGAGGCTGAGGAAAGTGTTGTGATTTCCACTGTTCAGCAGACACCTGAAGGCAGAGCTGCCCTCCCTGGCTCATGTGGGAAGCCTCCTTCAGGGACAAGGGGTGGGTCGTATTGTGACTCAAGCCCCTGTGGAGGATCACAGACCCCTGTTTGGAATGACCTCAGGACAGTTCCTTCCCCAGGGTTCAGTTTCTCCTCTGATGAAATGTGCCAAGAGTTGAGAAAGTCTGACAATCCTTCCCACTCTGCCTCTGAGAGTCTTTGAGATTGTGCTGTGCTCCTGGGCTGAGAGCATCCAAGCAGTGTCTCTCCAAAAGTGCAGGCAAGGAAAGGGGGCCTACAAGGGACTGTCAGCTGCAGGATGCTAGTGATGCTACCACAGCATGAGGCTCTGCTTCCTCCAGAGAGTCCACCTGGCTCCCTGGAGTGGGAGAAGGAGCAGGCCCCCCAGTGTCACCAGGCACACCGTGCCCATGACTCTTCCCCAGAGACGCCTTGGCCCCGGGGACACCATGCCAGGCATCCCTGCTGCCGCAGCTTTCCTCAGCACAGCCCAGAGCTGCTCTGCTCCCTGCCACCTGTTGTCCAAGGGCCAACACAGAGGCAAACCCCTAGGCTCTTCCTCACCTCCTCCATGGGCCCAGAGCTGGCACTCTAATTGGCTGCTGTAAGGCCAAGGCCAGGGGATAGAGGGCTGGTCCTCCACAGAAAGGAAGGCTCCTAGCAGCCACCCAGGATGTGCCCTCTGCTAGGATGCCCTTCCTCCCTCTCCCCTAACCTACAACTACTTCTCGGTCGTCAAAGTCCAGATGAAGTGCTTACCCTTCTGGCTAGGTTTCTCCTGCCCCGCAGGCCCGATTAATCTTCTCTGATGGACTTGTTTGGAGCCGTGTCCACCCTTTATTCCCATTCTATTCACTCTGCATCACAGCAAATCCTGGAGGTGTCTTTCTCCCTACCTACCTCTGAACTCCTTGAGAATGAGCTATTTCTTCCAGTCCCCACAGGTGGGCACAGTAGGAACACACAGTAGTTCCTCAGAAGAGAGCCGTAAAGCTGAGAACTGTGGCCAGTCCCACACCCCAGGAAGAGGGCAGTCCACGGTCACAGATGCCTCCTTCCCACAAACTCAAAGTTCCTCCCATTGCCCCCGTGTACCCAGGCCTGGGGACAATTGTTATTTTCAGCCCTGTGAGAGCTGCAGAAGCCTACGGAGGCCCAGAGAGGGAACTGTGTGCCTGTTGCTCAACAAGGCAGGGCTCCAGAGTCCCAAGGCACACCCTCCAGCCCGGCCTCCCGTGCAGAAGGTATTGTCAGGGCAGAGAAGGGGAGGGTAGGACTTACCCCAGCATCCAGAGATCAGCACAAAAAGCCAGACCACGTGGCAGCTGGTGGCAATGTGGCACCTCATGGTTCCTGGGGACACAAAAAAGAAGTGAGTGAGACGCGTCCTGTGTGGGGGCTGCTCTTCAGCCCCTCTAGCACTGCCCCACCTCTGCAGCTCCAGGGAGAATAGGGCCTGGGAAGGAAGAAAAGGAATGAACTCAAACAGGGGCAGGGAAGGGGATGTGGGAAAGAAGAGATAGCCTGTATCATTAGGTTTTATCATTGTCCAGTCCTGGCTATGGCACGGCATACTCTTAACCCCCAGCCAAGAGTAACTGGGGACGGGGACAGGGCCCACAGGTTCTCCTTTTTTTTTAAATTTTATTAAATCATAGCTGTGTACATTGATATGATCATGGGGCATCATACACTAGCTTCATAGACCATTTGACACATTTTCATCACAATGGTTAACACAGCCTTCCTGGCATTTTCTTAGTCACCGTGCCAAGACATTTACATTCCACATTTACTAAGTTTCGCATATACCCTTGTAAGATGCAGGGCTGTTG
>CAUYPK010160938.1:0-11371 GCA_963574355.1 Loris lydekkerianus | reverse complement strand
ATTAATTTAAATTTATAAATGTCCCCCGTCAGGGGGGGCACGTTGGGCTAAACGTTGAAAGGGCCCCCCGCCATATGCCATTGGTGGTGGTTTAAAACACATCCCCGGCCAAAAACTGAAAAAAAAAAAAAAAAAAAAGTCCCATGTCAGGTTGCTCTCTATGTGAGAGACAACAAAGTCTAGCTAGAGTTGCTAGCCTACTAAGTGGGCAGATATGAGAGTTCGTTTAGGGAATGGTTTTGAGGACTTGCTGATCTTTTAATATGTAAGTTCAATCAGCTCTCAACTCAGTTCTATAAAGGCATGAAAGCACACCGAATAGCGGTAGTGATTTCCCTGAACCTCTGTGATACCTGTTCCCCAACAGGTATGTGAGCTCCTTGAGGGCAGGGTTCATGTACTATATTTCCTTTATATTCATTATTGCAATGCTTTCAAACTATTTGTAAAAGCTTATCTTCTCTAAATCCATCATGTGCCAATACTTTTATAAAATAAAAATGAATTATTAGAAAATGAAATAAAAACATTTTTAAAAGCCCAATTCTTTTATGATTATATTAAACAGACATGAAATTACTGTCAAATTGTTGTTAAAGTTCCAAAACATTTACTCCCAATTTTATTCCAGTTTTATATGGACCAATAACAGCGTGTGGAACAGAACTGAGCCCTGGACCACACTTTGAAGAGTCTCACCTGACAGCACTACCACAGCACCTAGTTCATTGCAAGGATTCAGAAGCACTGCGTTTAATACATCATTCTTATATAATGTTTCTACTTTTCAGTGTGTTTTCACGCCTCTTTTCCCCTTCTACATCACCTTCAAAGTTAAGTGGAGAAGATTTTGTCATTCCATTTGACAGAAGAAGTTGAAGCGCGCAGATTGATTTCCCTGGCCTGACAGCTATTTAGTGTCAGAACCCCAAATTCGATTCTGACTCCTATTGCGTTTGTGGCAGCGGCACTAGGAAAACCCTTTGACTGGAAAACCGGTCAAAAAGAGTTTCCCAAGGGTCCCACCAATTAGATGAAAACGTGCCTCAGCTTTTCTAAATGACAACAGATTGACAGAGGAGTATGATGGAAAGAGGGAAACTCAGAGATCTCGTTTGGAATCCTGGCTTGAGCAAGAAATTTTACCTATGACCCTGTCTCCTTATCTCTAAAGAGAATAATAGAAGCTTACCCACAAAGCTGAACTAAGAACGAAATGGTGGATTAAATAACCAGGCACGTATTTCAGAAAGAATGGCTGCTATTAATGTAGGCTTGGTTTAGAAGGCCGGCTTTGAAGGGTTTGCTCCTTAATCTCCTCACATCGAATGTGCGCCATCTAGTGGTAGAGGAGAGAACGTGGCTCCAGAAAGGGGAGTGACGCCAGTGAATCAGTATGCCCTTTTTTGCATTTCTCTTTTTGCATTAGCTATAAGCTTGGAGCCAAATGTTTGGTCCTTCTCTAGCAAGAAAAAAGAACATTACAGGGTAGTGCCTGTGGCTCAGAGGGGTAGGGCGCCAGCCCCGTATACTGGAGGTGGCAAGTTCAAACCTGGCCCTGGTTGAAAACTGCAAAAAAAAAAAAAGAGAAAAAAGGACTTTACAGATTGTATTTGTGTTAACCTCACCTGTAGCTCCATTTTATTTTTCCTCTCTGTATTTTCCCTTGGCCATATTATCTCATTTTTATATATTTTTGTAGTCACTTTGAATACATTTTATAATATTCAGAATAGTGATTTATTAAACTAGATAAGAATTTGACAAGAATATATCTACTTTTTGTTATTGTTGGTCTGTTATCCTGACAACCTGAAGAATCTAACAATAGGTACAAGTCTAGATAAGTTAACTCTAAAACATAATTGAGTTTAAAAATAATTAAAATGAAAAATAAAAATGTAAGACACCAAGCCTATGGAGATTTAAATGGCCACTATCAAGTAGTAGTGGGACACTACAACCTGAGTCAGGTAATATTTTTATTACACTGGGTATTAGCTATGTGCTATACACTGTTCCAGGTACAGAAAATATAGCAGTGAACTAAAAAACACAAGTGCATGTCATTGCTCAGTTACACCTTTGGGGGAGGAGTGAAGGTGAAGACAGATGATGAACAAGGTAAATAAGAATGTTATATGGTATATGCAGGAGGTAAGTGCTATGAAAAAAATTCAGCTGTGAAGGGGTAAGGAAATCTAAAGTGTTACAGCTTAAGACAGCATAGTCAAAGAAGTCCTTGAGAGAAGGTGACACTTGAAAAATAACTTTCAGAAAATGAAAGAGTAGATCATGCTAGTACTTGGAGGAAGAATATTCCAGGTCAAGGGAAAGCGAGTGGAAGTGCTCTTAAATGGAAGCATACTGGTGTGACTGGGAGCAGCTGATGTGGCGAGAGCAGCTGATGTGGCAGGAACAGTGGGGGCAAGGAAGACAGCAGTTGGAGAGATCATGCCCATCTGTGTAGGCTAGTGTACACATTTTGACTTTTGCTGTTGCTTGAGCCATGCTTAGCAGCAATGGGAGGTGTCAACAAAGGAGTGTTAAGATCTGACTTCTCTCTGGTTACTATCTTAAGTTAGAGGGCAAAGGGGGAAGGAGAAGCACCAGTTTGGAGCCTATGTCAGCAATCTAGGCAGGAAACAATGGTAGCTTGGACCAAGGTAATAGCAGTGAGGATGATCAGAAGGAGTCAGATTGTGCATTTATTTTGAAGATAGCACTGTCAGGATATGCTGATGAATTAGATGTGAGATGTTAGACAGAGAAATTAAGAATGATGCCAAGGTTTGTGTCCAGAGCAATTGGAAACAATGAAGAAGTGCATTTGGAATGAGTGGAGATCAGAAATTCCATTTTAACATTTTAAAATCTGAAATATATACTAGACATCCAAGTAGAGATATTAAATAGACAGCTAGCTGTCCACAGTTCAATTTAGAGGAGAGGTTTGGACAAGGAGATATAAATTTGAGAGTTGACAGCTGATGGTTTTTACAACTATGTGATCAGATAAATGACTAAGGGAGAGAAGAGGGAAAAGGACAAGACTAAAGCATTTCCAGGTTAGGAGATTAGGCAGCCAAGAATAAATTGAAAACTAAGAAAATAACTGTGACAGGAGAAAATCCAGAATACTCTGGTGTCCTGGAAACAAATGAAAGCATTTCAAGGAACATGTGATAAACTGAGTTAATGCTACTGGTGGAGTAAGTAAAATGAAAACAACATTGGATTTAGCAGTGTGGAAGTCACTGGTGACTTTGACAAGGTCCATTTGAGTAGAGTTATGGAGGATGAAAGTTTGATAAGAGCGGGTTTAAGAGAAAATTTGAAAGAAGGATCTTTTGTTTATATACAAGATGGAGTGAATGCACTTATCTCTATCACTTCTGATAAAAATACCCTGGAATTTTATGTAAAAAGCCTAAGACCATTCTGAAAGATGAAGAGAAAAAGACAGGGTGACTAGGGACCTTGCAACCTAAGGAATGATAGTGCTCTGGGTGGAGGCCTAGTGGAGAGCTTGAATTTTTACCCTTTCCCAATAAGAACAAAGATGCCTTTCCTGCCCCCTGGTGCAAACATGGTAGGGAATATGGTCTTCCATCCCTAACTGGCAGTAACAAGGCAGTACCCCCTTCTTGGCATGGTATCAGAGAAGGGAAGTTAAAACAAAAGATTTGAATAAGATCCAGGGTCTTATTGCACATCATTCAATATGTCCAGGATACAAATGAAAACCACGTATCACAACAAGAGCAAGGAGAATCTTTCAAATAAAAAACGACAGGCTTGGCACCTGTGGCTCAAGCAGCTAAGGTGCCAGCCACATACACCTGAGTTGACCGGTTCAAATCCAGCCCGGGTCCGCCAAACAACAATGACAGCTGCAACCAAAAAAATAGCTGAGCGTTGTGGTGGGCACCAGTAGTCTCAGTTACTTGGGAGGCGGAGGCAGGAGAATTGCTTGAGCCCAGGAGTTGGAGGTTGCTGTGAGCTGTGATGCCACAGCACTCTACCCTGGGAGACAGCTTGAGGTTCTGTCTCAAAAAAAAAAAAAAAAAAAAAAAAAAAAAAAGACAGACACAAAAACCTATGTGACACAAATGTTGGAATTATATTACAAAGTCTTTAAAGCTTCCAACATAAAAAATGTTTTAAAGAGCAATTGTGGACCGGGCATAGTGGCTCATGCCTGTAATCCTAGCACACTGGGGAAGCCAAGGGGAGTGGATAGCTTGAGCTCAGGAGTTTGAGACCAGCCTGAGCAAAAGTGAGATCCCTGTCTCTACTAAAAATAGAAAAATTAGCCAGGAATTCTGGCAGGTGCCAGTAGCCCCAACTACTTGGAAGGCTGATCTCAGAGGATTGCTCAAGCCCAAGAGTTTGAGGTTGCTGTGAGCTATGATGCCACAGCACTCTACCCAGGGTGATGGAGTGAGACTCTGTCTAAAAAAAAAAAGAGAGAAAGAAAGAAAGAACAGGCTCAGTGCCTGCAGCTCAGTGGCTAGGGTGCCAGCCACATACACTGGAGCTGGCAGGTTTGAACCCAGCCTGGGCCTTCCAAACAATGACAACTACAACAAAAATAATAGCCAGGCATTGTGGCAGTCACCTGTAGTCCTGGCTACTTGGGAGACTGAAGCAAGGGAATCACTTAAGCCCAAGAGTTGGAGGTTGTTGTGAGCTGTGACACCACAGCACTCTACTTAGGGCGACATAGTGAGACTCTGTAAGAGTCTTTCTTTCTCTGTAAGAGAGAAAGAAAAAAGAAAAAGAAAGAAAGAAAGAAGGAAGGAAGGAAGGAAAGAAAGAAAGAAAGAAAGATTATGAATAGAGTTGAATGAAAAAATACAGTGTCAGCCAAGAAATAAATGATATAAAGGAGAACCAAATGGAAAGTTTAGAACCAAAAAAATACAACAACTAAAGTTTTAAAATTCATTGGATGGGCTCAACAGCATAATGGAAAACGTGGATGAAAGAACAATAAAAATAACCCAGTTTGAACAACAAACAGACTGGAAAAAAAAAAATTAACAGAGCTTATGGAACTAGCTCTAGCATTCATGTGATAGGGAGACCCAGAAAAACAAGAGAAAAATGTGAGGCTGAAAATGTATTTGAAGAAATAATAACTGAAATTTTTCAATATTTGAGAAAAGATACAAACCTACAGATTCAATAGTTATGCAAACCCCAAACAAAATATGCCCAAATAAATGCATGCTAAGATACAGCAAACTCGAGGAAACCAAAGCCAAAAAAATCTTGAAAGTGGCAAATAACCTTACCTAGGGGAGGGAGAAACAATTTGAATGAAGGCATATTTCTCATCAGAAATCATGGAGGCAAGAAGGAAGTAGCATAACATTTTTCAAGTGCTGAGAGAACAGGATATATAAATAATAGTGAAAATTGAGCAGTAAAAGAAAACAATGCTATTTGTAAATAAGCAAAAGGCACAGAGACATTTCACAGCAGAGCATATACAGTTGGGAAATAAACACATAAGAAGATGTTCAACATCACTAACCATTGGAGAAATGCCAGTTAAGACATTGGAGAAATGAGATATCACTACACACCTACTAGAATAGCTAAACTAAAAAATAAAAAATAAATTAAAAAAATAAATAAAAAAAAACAGTGCTAATACTAAATGCTGACAAAGATGCAGAAAAACTGGATGTTTCATACATTTCTGATAGGACTATAAAATGGTATGGCTACCTCAGAAAGCAGGTTAGCAGTTTCTTAATAAATTAAACATATCCTTACCATATGACCAAGAACAAGTTCAAGGTCCTGTGTGAGAAGGAACAGAAGGGGTCCATGACTGCCTTGTGTCACTGCTGCTCTCACCTGATGTCAGCCATCAACCGAAAGAGCTTCCTGTGGATCCTGAGGGCCAGCAAGTAGACTGGCCTGGCCTTGATTGCATCAGCTATGAATCCACCAGATGACCAGCATGGAAAACTTCATCTGAATGTCACTAACAGGAGAGCAAGACACTGAGCTGCATGTTCCAGGACTCCAAGCCCCAGAGGTGTACAGTATGGAATTCACCGTGGGCAACACTCAGTTAGTGTCTTGGTGTATGGCAAAGAGGGAAACCTCATAGTGTGTATGTACCTGCCAGAGCTCAGGAGAGTTTCAAAGGTGTGCGCCTGCTACACTGAGCCAACATCATTGTGGGCCTCCACGTGTACACATTCTGGAGAACCCTGTGTCAGGGAGTCGCTGACTGGCCCAGCAAAAAGCTGGTGGTGTGGGAGAACACAGTGGACGGCGGCATCAGATCCTACTGCTGGTGAAGACCTGTCAGAAGCTGCTGATGCTACAGAACACGCTAATCACTGTGCTGCCACACATGCCTCCACTCCCACGCCTTCCAGATGATGCACATGGACCACAGCTCGGAGAGAACACTGCCATCCAGAGTATCCTACACTGAGAACTGCTCCACCACCTCTGCCTTTAGCTCAGCATCATGGAGTGTAGATGGCAAGCTGGCCAAAGAAATGGGTACCAGGCCTGACATTGTCCTGAAGGGCTTGTTGGAGCCCCACACAGTGTGACTGACTGCCCACTTACAGCCCCATGGATACTGCAGCCGCCCCGGCACTGCTTCCCACCCCCTTTTGTACAAAACACAAGGAAAAGGGGGAAAGAGGTAACAAATAATTAACAAATGCATTAGCACATGGATCTCAAGGACATTATGGTGAGTGCAAAAAGGCAATCTCGAGAGGTCACGCATTGTAGGATTCCATTTACATATCATTTTCTACATAAGAAAATTACAGAAATAGACAATAGATTAGTGGTTGCCAAGGGTTAGGGATGGTGGTTGGGAGGGGGAGTGGCTATAAAGAGATAACAGGAAGGAGAGATTTGTGAAGAAGGAATACTTCTGTATCTTGATTCCTGTGGTGGTTACACAAATTTACATAAGTTATAAAATGGCATAGAAATATTTATACACATTGTACCAATGTCAGTTTCCCAGACTGGATATTATACTGTAGTTTGTAAAATGCGACAATTGGGGGAATCTGGGTGAGGTTTACAAAGGATCTGTCTGTGCTACTTTTACAATTTCCTGTGGATGTAAAATTATTTCAAAATAAAAAGTTTTAAAAAGAATGGAAAAGGAGGAATTGTAGACACTGAATATGGAAATGTCTAGCAAGGAATTTTACTATAAAGGGGAACAGAGAAATAGGATAGGCAGTGAGCAAAGGATGGTGGCTAAAAAGATTTGAAATTTTCTTTAATGAGAGCAATAATAGCATAGTTGAAACTGTTGAGAAAAAAACCTGTAGAAGGGGAAAAAATTATACAAGAGGCCAAGAAAGGAGAGAATTACCAGAAGGGGATGGGATCTAATGAACAAGTGGGGTGATTGGCCTAAATAGTAGCAGGGACAGATCATCCATAATAAGAAGAGAAAGCATAGAGCATATACAGATGTAGGTAGGTGAGTAGATACAGTGGTAGAAATTTGTGGGCTTTGTTTTCTGATTGCCTCTGTTTTCTCAGTAAAACCGGAAACAGGGTCATGAACTGAAAATGAGGATGTGTGCGGAGGTGTTAGAGGATTGAAAGGAGAAGAGAAGGTATAAAATAGTTGTCTAGGAAACCAGCAGAGTAAATGGACTAGGATAATATGTGATTTCCTGGCAACATTAAGTGCCCACTTGAGGTTCATGGTCTTGAATTTAAAGTGAGAGTGTCATTTTGTGTTTTTCTTCAGCCATGTTCAGCTCTGCAGATAAAGAAAGGAGTAGGAGTTACTGGTAGTGACAAGATGGAGGCTGTACTTATGTGGAGAGCAAAACTGGAAGAGAGGATTTCAAGGACTTCAAAGGCTAAGGTGTTGGAAGCGTCAGGTACTGAGATATTGGAATCACAAATAATTAAGGCAAGACTAATTGGATAAAATTATAGTGAGGCAGAAAGCTAAAATTTTTGAGAAACTGGAGGGGCACCTGAGGTTCCATAGATAAAAATAGCAAGGAAGAACAGGGGGAAATAAATTCTGTGACAGAGAATTCAAAATAGGAGATTTTTTTGGGGGGGGGAGGGAATAAAAAATGATCTGGAAGTGGCAGTGAGGGATCTCAGGCTATGGGAGAAAAAATAACTACTGCATGAAAGGGGCATGTCAGGTCCTTGGATAGATCCAGACTTCAGTTAGATCAAAAGCGAAGGGAACATTCAGCAAACAGAGAAAGGATATAAGGGATTTTGCTAATGACTTTGAGTTATAGATAAAGTAACTATATAGTTTATCATCCAATCTGTGACACTTTTGCAAATGACAGATTCTGAACTGGGCAGGACAGAGACACACCATGCACAAACTGAAATTCTCCTGGGAAAACCAGGATTGTAGTTTTAGGGGACATAATAGAAGAATTTCAGTATCTGGAGAGGGCTAAGAGGTAAGTATAGGTCAGGCAAAAACACAAAGTAGTATGGGGATTAGAACACAAGACATCTGAGTAGTAACCATGGAGTCCCTGGATTCTTATGATAGCTGACATATGTGAAGTTAAAGGGCATGAAAACTTTAGTTCTGATTATCTTAAGGCAGATAGATGTGGCATGTCTATGAGTGCTAAGAGGGAGAAATGGATGGTGGTCAGGGTTTCCCCTTCATTCCTCTCCAGTAGAGAATTGGAGAGAGGAGTTCTATTCCTAGTCAAAAAACGACAGCAAGTCAATCCTAAGCCCCACTGAAGAAGAGCTTGATACTTCTGAAACTCTTCATGTTTTCTGTATGTATTTGTTTTTAGAGACAGAGTCATGCTATGTTGCCCAGGCTAGAGTACAGTGGCACAATTGTAGTTCACTGCAACCTCAAACTCCTGGGCCCAAGCAATTCTTCTGCCTCAACCTCCTCAGTAGCTGCGGAGCCCCACCATGCTCTGCTAATTATTTTTTAATTTATTTTAGAGGACCAGGCCAGGCAGTGGTCCTAACTATGTTGCCTATGCTGGTTCTCAACTTCTGGCCTCAATCATTTCTCCCACCTCAGCCTCCAAAAGTGTTGGGATTACAAGTGTGAGCCACTGAGCCCAGTCCCATTATAGGTTGTTTTATTTAACAACTGGAATTGGATTTACTACAGGTGATGAAATTAATCAACCTAGCTGTGAGAAGCTGAGGTTGGCAGAGACAAGGGACTTAGTGGTATTTCCCATAGAAACCATAGAGAAATACACTGACATTGACAAAAGTAGAAAATACTAAGCTGAACAGGAAGTATAAAGTTCATCACTTCAATCCAAAAACCTAACTGCACAGGAACAAAATGGTTAAGGTGGTATATAACTACTCAGCCTTTATTCCCCTTTTCTTTTCTATGTTCATTCCCCAGATGAGTTCATCCTGTCTCCTGGTTTATAATTAAAATTACTGATGTTAATTACCTCAGTAAACTGTTGACCTCCATCCAGAGTTACCTCCTTAGACTTGATTTCTCCCTTAAACTCCAAATCAGGGGGTCCTCAAACTTTTTCAACAGGGGGCCAGTTCACTGTCCCTCAGATTATTGGAGGGCCGGACTATAGTTTTTTTAAAAAAAAAAAAACAAACTATGAACAAATTTCTATGCACACTGCACATATCTTATTTTGAATTAAAAAAAAAAAAAAAAAAAAAACAAGAACAAATACAATCACACCACCTCATATGGCCCGCAGGCCATAGTTTGAGGACCCCTGCAACTGCCTTCTTTTCATTTCCTGCCTTTTATTTTCTTTCTTGTTTTTGTTTGTTTGTTTGTTTGTTTTGTTGTTGTTGTTGTTTGAGACAGGGTCTTACTCTGTCACCTGAAATAGATAGAGTACAGTGGCATAATCATAGCTCACTGCAACCTCAAATTCCTAAGCTCAAGCCATTCTCCTGTCTCAGGCTCCCAAGTAACTGAGACTACAGGCACATAACACCATGCTTGGTTAATATTTCAATTTCTTCTAGAGGTGGGGTGTCACTATTGCTCAGGCTAGTCTTGAACTTCTGGCCTCAAGCCATCCTCCTACCTCAGCCTGACAGAGTGCTGCTATTATAGGCATGAGCCACCATACCTGGTCCTAACTGCCTTCTTCATAGCACAACTTAGACTTCTTTTTTTTTTTTTTTCAGTTTTTGGCCAGGGCTGGGTTTGAATCCACCACCTCCAGCATATGGGGCCAGTGCCCTACTCCTTTGAACCACAGGTGCTGCCCACAACTTAGACTTCTAATAGATGTCCCAAACATAATATGATCAACACTGAACCCTTGATTTTTCTTTGAAAACTTGTTTCACCCAAGCATGCTCCATCTCAGTTGATGGAAAACTATCCTTCCAGTCACTCAAGCCAAAATACCTTGAAACTACAGATGGCCTTCCTTACCCTCAGATTAAACCAACTATGGATCAAAAATATTTGAGAAAAAAACAATAAAAAGTAATATAAATATGTTTATTGCAGCCCAATTCATAATTGCTAAGTCATGGAAGAAGCCCAAGTGCCCATCAACCCACGAATGGACTAGCAAATTGTGGTACATGTATACCGTGGAATATTATGCAGCCTTAAAGAAAGATGGGAGACTTTACCTCTTTCATGTTTACATCGATGGAGCTGGAACATATTCTTCTTAGCAAAGTACCTCAAGAATGGAAGAAAAAGTATCCACTGTACTGAGCCCTACTATGAAACTAATTTTTGGCTTTCATATGAAAGCTTTAACCCAGTTATAACCTAAAAATGTGGAGAATGTGGAGACGGAGAGGAGGGAGGGTTATAGGTGGGATTACACCTACGGTGCATCTTACAAGTATATATGTGAAGTTTAGTAAATGTAGAATATAATTGTCTTAACACAATAACTAAGAAAATGCCAGGAAGGCTATGTTAACCAGTGTGATGAAAATTTGTGAAACTGTCTATAAAACCAATGTATGGTGCCCCATGATTGCATTAATGTACACAGCTATGATTTAATATTAATAAAAAAAAGGATGGAAGAAAAAATATCCAATGTACACAGCCCTACTCTGAAGCTAATTTATAGCTTTCATATGAAGGCTATAACCCAACTATAGCACAAGAATATGGGGAAAGGGCCAAGGGAGGGGAAGGGATAGGAGAGGTTAGAGTTGAGGGAAGGTAATAGGTGGGACCACACCTCCGGTGCATCTTAGAATGGGTACAGGCGAAACTTACTAATTACAGAATATAATTGTCTCATACAATAACTAAGAAAATGCCATGAAGGCTAATTGAACAGTTTGATGAGAATATTTCAGATTGTATATGAAACCTGCACATTGTACCCCTTGACTGCACTAATGTACACAGCTATGA
>CAUYPK010160933.1:0-44679 GCA_963574355.1 Loris lydekkerianus | reverse complement strand
GAATTTCGGCTCTTTGCCTCTTATCATTATTTTGTATACTGTGGCTCTTTGCCAAGTTTGGATTTTGTTATGCTGCTTCTGAGGAGGGACCTCTGAGGAGCGATCTCCAAGCGCGTAGTCGAACTTGTTCGCCACCCCTGCCCTAGTTACTCAGGAGGCTGAGGCAGAATTGTGGCTTGAGCTCAGGGGTTTGAGGCTGCAGTGAGCTGTGATCAAGTCACTGCACACTGCATTCCAGACTGGGCGATGGTGTGAGACAGTGTCTCAAACAACAACAACAACAATAGTAATACTAACCTTTAAAATTAAGATTAGTTTTCTTTTCTTCCTTCCTCCTTCTGTCCCTCCCTCCCTCCTTCCCTTCCTTTCTTTTTCTTTTCTTTTTCTTTCTCTTTATCTCATTTCCTTTTTTTTTTTTCCTTTGAGACAGAGTCTCACTATGTTGCCCTCAGTAGAGTGCTGTGGCATCACAGCTCACATCAACCTCAAATTCTTGTGCTTAAGCAATTCTCTTGCCTTAGCCTCCCAAGTAGCTGGGACTACAGGTGCCTGCCACAATGCCCAACTACCTTTGTTTTTCTTTTTGAGACAGAGTCTCACTCTGTCACCTTAGATACAGTGCCTTGGCATTATACCTCAAACTCTTGGGCCCAAGCCATCCTCTTGACTCAGCCTCCTGAGTACCTGGGAGTACAGGTGCCTGCCACTATACCCAGCCAATCTTTTCTATTATTAGTAGATATAGTACTCTTGCTCAGGCTTGTCTCTAACTCCTGAGCTCAAGGGATCCACCTTCCTCAGCCTCCCAGAGTGCTAAGATTATATGCGTGAACCATTGTGCCCAGCCAGACTGGTACACTTTCTTTTATGGAAATTCTAAATTGGTTATTAAAATGTCTTCCCACCATAGTGACTTTTCTATTTTAAAAGCTTAAATTAAAAAAAAAAAAAAGGTTACCTGAAGAAAGACATTTCAGTATGCTTTTATATGCATTTTCTTCTTTTTGCTTTTATGATTCCAGTTAAAATCCTAATTATTTCACATCTTAACTACTTTTGTGCCTAGTGAGGCAAAGTCTCCTAATTTGTTCTCCCTTTCTTCCTTAATTACAGAAATCCTGCTTTTTACATGTGTTAGGCCCATTTAAGCTAAATGTGATCAAAAGTGAGTAACTCTGGACAAGAAAATGTGGTGCATGTGGCGTGTATGACTTGTAGGAAGAGTACATTGTTCTTTATTTTGTGAGAAAAAATACATTTTTATTTTATTTAAGCTACAGTTAATTATTTGCCCTATTTCACTAATATAAGGTTATATATTTCACATAAATGTGTTTTCTAATAAACTTTTTCTCATTATAATCTAGAACTTGAGCATATCCCTGGAATTTATCTAAGAACCTACCAGACCATGCCCCCGATTCCCCATTAAAACAACTTCTTTCAATTTTGGGAATATTGCTGTTACTCCAGGCATAGAAAATATGGCTATTAATTAACAACAATACCACAAAAATGCAAAATATAATTCTTCATTGTAAATAAAAACCAATTATTATAATACATCAAAGCATGACGATTTCTACCAAAAGGTAAACAATCATTACTTAGAAGCTTAGAAACAAGATTTTTATTTCTATTGTGCTTCCTGAAGTCCACTAAATTCACAATGAGAATGCATATCTGTGGTAATCACAACAAATAACTTTTACAAACAAATGAAAATCTTTCATGGCTGCACAATACCCAATCTTCTCTTAAAATTTAAAATCTAAAGAAAGTTCTCATTAGTGTCAGGAACAAAACAAAACTCATTGCTTTCATTGTAGCCATTTCCTCTTTTTCAGGCAGCTTTATCCCATTAACTAAGAAAAATCTAATGAAATTACAATATAAAATGTCGAAAGAAAGAATTTTTTTGTTAGTTGTGGAACATATTTTCATATCATAGAAAGCACAATAGTACTAACTGAAAAACTAATACAAAGTCATTGATTTGAGTATGGTGGTAAAATTCACATACATATGAAGAAATAGTATTAGTAGAGAAATAATGCATATCTAATAAATGGCATTAGATTATTATTCATTTTGGATAAAGGACTTATATCCTTGCCTCATGCAAAAATAACATAAGATAAATTAAAATTTTAAATAGTAAAAAAAAAAAAACCCAAAATGATATTAGAAGAAAATACAGAGTGATGATAATGCTATGACTTCTGAATGAAGAAAGCCCTTTAAAATTGATACAATTGATAATAATAATAATAATTACATAATAATAAAAATAATAAAATAATTACATAATAATAAAAAATAATAATAATAACACTCATGGATTGCTTGATGGACTAAGCACCTGTCCATCTGTTAATTTATGTGTTCTCACTAACCCTCTATGAAAAAGGAACTAATACAGGAAAGGCACAAAAGCAGGTCATAGTAAACTCTGGGGCTGGCATCTTAACCCAAGCTCTCTGGTTCAGGATTCTGTATTCGTTCTACATTCTTTAAAAGTCACACACACAAAAAATCATAGACAAAAAGGACTACTTAACATCACAAATCCTCATGTGGAAAAGGCAGCATTAAACAGGCAAATTCACACTGAGAAAAATGTTTTCAACATATATGATAGATGAAGGATTAATAATCTTAGGGAGCTCTTATCATTCATAAAAACAAAAAGACGAACAAAAATCTACAGAATAACAAAGGACATATTAAATAAGCAATTTACTATGAGAAAATATAAATAAACAGTAATGACCAAATAAAATCAGCTTTAACCTCACCTATACTCTAACAGCCTTGAGGAAAGATACTATTTTTTATTTTTAATATATCGTATCAGCACATGTTGAAGAAGTTGTTATTGCCATTTTGGCCAGGGTGTGGCAACACAGGCACTCTCATGTACAGTGTTTAAAGGACACATTTAGAAAACGTTTCGAAAGGCAATATACAACGTGTACCCGAGTTTAAAATGTGCATAACTCCTTCATAGTAAGACTGCCCATTTAAGAATTTAGCCTAATTGAATAAAAGGAAAAAATGTTGTTGACAAATAAACTTTGCAGTATCATATTGGTAATAGTGAAAAATTAGAAAGCAGTTAAGTGTACACCTGTAAGGATTTGGTTTAGCACAGTATAGCACATTTACACAACTAAATGTCCACCAATTACATAAAAAGGGAGCATGAAGACATCCGTGTTTTTACTATAAGCAAAATAATTATGCTAAAAGCAGTGTGGAGTGAATGGTTCTATTTTTACATACGTTAATATGTTTACTTTCCAAAGTGAGGAAAACTTTAAAAAAAAGTCTTACGAGATACTCAGAGTAGAGTGGAATGGTAGGGGAGGAGGGAAAGGGTGGGAAGAAAATTACAGAGAAGATGTATGTTTCTGTTCATATACGACTATATTGTTTTACTTTGACACAAACATACATCAGTTGTATACATTACCAAAAACAGGAAAAACATTCATTTAAAAAATTAACCCAAATTCTTCACAATCCCTAAAATTCTTGCCTTCTTCCTGCCGCTCACTACCTTCAGCAGAGGGTCTGACTCTTGGGGAGCTACTCAAGGTCATTTTTCTGGCTCACAGACTTCATTCTCTTACTGAAGACAATGCTTGTTGTCTTCTCTTCCCAAAATCTTCCCCCTTCCGATTCAACCTACCAAACACTTTTTAATAGTAGGTATTGTTCAAGATGGAACTTTCAGTCTTAGCTTTTCTCTTCTATTTTTCTATTCATTATTAAAAAAAAAAAAAAAAAAAAAACTGTATTAAAGAGTTGAGGACATTATGGTATCCAGTATTCTAATCTGAGGAACCCCCAGGGTCTTCAGTGGCAGAGCCTCCTCTCTCCTTTTATCATCCACTATGTCCAGTCCTCAAGCATATGTACAGTAGACGCAGTAAATGTTCACATCTAGTTGCTTAATTGACTATATATACATATACACACACACACACATATATATGTATATATACAATGAATATGATTGTCAATTACTGGAACATGACTTTTTTATGGTAAATTTTGCTCTCATTTCTTTAAGAAAATGGATGATGGAATTATTCACATAAAAAATACAAGAAGCACAGCAATGCTCTTAATATTCAAACAACTTTGAGATAGATGATGCCCTGGAGAAATGTATTCAGTGCTAACACAGCAGTATTATCATATTATTAAAAAAAAAAATCATTATTAAAATTCTTGTCAAGCTAATAACAGTTGAGAATCCCAAGTTCTTAAAACAATTCGGGTGTAGCCACCTGGCACTAGGTCAGGGCTTATAATTGCTGCTACACTCAGGTACCAGTTCTAACGATTGATGAGACTGGCAGAAGAGTTTAAATTAACATTAAGTCATTTTTTAGGCAATTTATATTCTATGCTCTTGTATCTGTGCTGGGTTCTAATATCGACCAAACAGATCCTCTCAACCAACTCTAAGTAAAACATTATTCTTTAAAAAATGGAAATGTTTTAAGAAATAATGTCTCTGTGTCTTGTATATATTATAGACAACCTCAATAGTGATAATTCAGGCAATTTACATAATTCTATCAATGGGTTACTCCCTGCCTGGTGAGGCCACTAATTCAAATGTTATATAGTATTAAACAGAATAAATTAGTTTTAAATCAGAACTTAAATATATCTTATAAATTCTACCTATTGCTACTAAGTTCTGGCTTCCAAAACAGAAAAATATAAACATAATTTGTTTCAGTATTAGAAACTAGCCTCTTCCAAATTGTTCAGTTCTCTTTCCCTCTATTAATTTTAGTCATTTGCATCCAACAACAGCACACTCTGGATACTTGACCCCTCTTACTTTCCTATTCATCTCTTTTGTTCTCACATTCTTTCTGTTTTTGCTTATTTCTAAGACCTGAAGTCAAAGTAATTTTCTCTATCCCTCACTTCCTCTCTTATCTCCCCATTTTTGATATTAAAATAGGTACCCCAAAGTATTTTTCCTGCCCCCTAGACAATGTACTGTACCTCAGAATCTATTTCTACTTTTTTTCTTTTTTTGCTCTAACATCATATGTGGATTTCTTATGTCTTGCTCTTTTGTATAATCCAAGTTTCTTTTTAAAATTATTATTATCATTTTATTTATTTATTTTTTTTTCTGAGACAGTCTCCCTCTGGAATAGAGTGCAGTAGCCTCACCTGAGTTTGCTAAAATCACAAATTCCTGGGCTCAAGCAATCTTTCTGCCTCAACCTCCTGAATATCTGGGACTACTGGAATATATCACTGTGCCTTGTTAATTTTTTTTTTTTTTTTTATAGACAAGAGGTTTTCCCATATTCCTCAGACTTGGCTTGTAATCCTGGCCTTGAGTTTCTTTCTGCCTCCGTCTTCCAAAGTGCTAAGATTCCAGGTGTAAGCCACTGCACCTGATTTTAAGCTAAGTTTCTAAACCCTAAATCAATATTGCAAAGCCAGAACCTTCTTCCAAAGGGGGTCATCTTATCCAGGGGATTCCTCAAATATTGAAAAATGTCACCTAACCACAATTCTGTAAAGGCATCCATTTCGAACATGCATCATATTTTCAGGACTTAACTATTTTCTGCCTGTGATAAGTTCTTCTCTAGAGGATGGGGTGTTACGATGCCCATATCCATATTTCTTTAAAGGTAACAGTCCCTATTGTTGATCTGTCAAATTTCATCAGCCCAGTCTTGAAATCAACACCTAATAGCTACACATGTCACAGTGAAGGCTGAAATTTACCAATGAAGGGGCACAGTCCCCTGCACCCTTGTAAGGTGAATCAGTCTCATTTCTGCTCCTTGAAGTACAAGGCCCTGAGAAGGAACATTTCCAGTACTTGGGATAGATGTGAGTTTTTGGAGATATTCTCCCCCAGTTCACATAAGCGGCTTTGCTGAAAAATACAGGCAGTCATGCCTTAAAGGAAAGAGTATGCCGGAGAGCCCTCGCCAAGTGGTAGCTGGAGACAGATCATCTGCCTGGGGCAATGGACCATTGCACTTAATCCCCTACCACTATTTACACAATAACTTTCAGTTAGTCATATAGGGAAGTGGGCAAACAGAACAGACAACCCAGCCCTTTGTGGTTCATCTCCACTGTTGTTTATCTCCAAATAGGATATTCTTAGTTTAGAAAGGTGTGTACGTACTTTGCTGTATTAACGCTGATAAGGAATCTTGATGACAGTTTTGTTACTTTTTGTCTTCTTTATTCTTGGATTATTTTAATCTGATGAGTTTGGGTATATAAGAAAGTGAATAAAGACAAGTGATTGCTGTTGTGCCTGAGTGAGCACCAGCCATCCCTTTTTAAATCATTCATTTCATCTGTGGTGCTGCCTCTGCATCATCGACTAAAAGCCCAGTGGACAGCAACATCCCAATTGGATTAACTTGAAAAAACTAACCATAAAACTCACTTTATGTCATTTGCTGCTGTGTAAAGAAAACCCATACAAAATCATAATAATACAATCAGAGTAATACCCATATAACTACTCTATTTTCTTTTTTCTGAATAATAAAAAAAATTCTGGAAACAAAAAAGAAAATATATTTACTCTATAAATTTCAATTGAGGTAATGGCTTGGATATATACGTTTAAAAATGTACTTAATCTTTTAAACATAATTACTGTTATGTATAGCTTTTGTTGAATAGAGATTTGAAACGAAAACTCCTTCAAAGGCAATGAGGCTTTAAATAGCTCTTCAATTTCAATCTAGCCATAATCTTACTAAGAATTATAATTTGTTATGACAAACAAAAGAAAAATGAAACTGATATTTTATATCAAATAGAGGCCAAAAGTTTAACATTTCCTCTCCTAACCCTGAAACAAAGTCAATAAATGAATCTTTAAAGCTTTCCCCTGAAAATCTGGATCTTTGGGGATAGTAAAGAAAATCTCTTATGAAATTGTACCTATTAAAGAAAATAGAAGAAAAAAATTAGATGATCTGTAGAGAAAATAAACAACTGCTATGATTCTTTTTAACCCAGAGTGAGTTTCCTCATCCTCCTTTACCCTTAACACAGCAAAGTAAAATCAATTCAAGAATGATTCTTAATTAAGTGTGTCTTTAAAATTCACATTGGTAATTTTATATAGTAAATGTATCAGTATTTTAGAGAAAGTTAAAATCAGTGAAAAAATTGTTTCATTAGGAGAAACTAATGATGGGGAGAATTACATCCTATTATTAAATTTTCCATAAGTTGAATCTTTTTACTAATTCAAATCATATAATGCATAAAGACAAACAGGTAAAAACATGCTTCCAATTTTATTGCAAAGGGCAATTAGTTCTTTTTAAATTATGTCTTCTTCAGCATTTGCTTTTTCTGTTCTCTGCCTAGACACAGACATCACATGTATCCGCTGTATCCCCTTGCTTGTTTTTTGCCAAGTCTTAATTAACACTATCACCAGAAATCATACATCTTCTGTCTGTCCCATTAAAAATTGCAGACCCTATCCAATCACTAGCCATCCTCCTCTCTGAAATTCTGTGTACTTTTCGATCAATTTTCCACTAAAATATTCCACATGCACAAGTATTTTTCATTTTGTTTGCTACTATATTCTCAGCAACAAGAGTAAGGTGCAACAAGTGGAAGGCACTCAAAATTTATTTGTTGAAATAGAAACAAATGAGGGAGAAAACCCTAAAAATACTTATATGTGAACCCTATGATTTCTAACTAAACATTTAAGAATTGTGAGCAAAAAATAACGATATGGCCATTGGTATTTTAAAGAAGTTAGAAGAACTCTAGAACACCAACAGGGAAAAACACTAGAAGGAATCTTACAAGTTTAACGTGATGTCTTAGGGAAACTTCTACCAGGATCATCTTAGGTCATGCAAACAAATGAAAGTAGGGCCTCAATTTAGATCTTAAATTCAAAAGGTCTACACTTCATCCCTATTCTTCTCATTCCATAGCACCTACTCATTCAGACTGTCCCATCGCTTTTATAGGCTTACCATGCTGCCAGTACCTAACCGTAACCCTGCCCGACCCCTGCACTTGGAAAGCAGTTAAAAGTTGTCACTCACTTAGAAGTGACAGGGGACGCTGGACGCAACTCCTGAAGACTTTCTCCCCTTGCTCTTCACAATTTTCAATTCCAGTGCCATCTCTGTGCAACTGTAAACTTAATGTTATTCACTTAAGTCTCCCACTAGTTCATTGTACATGATTGATTTTTTATTTTAAAATTTCCACATAATTAATTGGCTCTCATAATATACACCAACTTGCATTGTGTTATTCTGCCCTGTAACAGAATCACTCCCCTGAGTCAAGCTCCCGTATTGGTTAAAAGTCTATTCCCACAGATATCAAGAGATAATATAAAACATCCTACATTGGAATTAGTGAAAAGAGCTGGATGGTAACAAGGAATTCAACACACACCAAAAAAAAAAAAAAAAAAACAGAGGAAATAACAGGAAGAAAAACAAGTAGTGTTTAGTGGACAATTCCTTCTAATTCTAGGTGCTCCACTGAAGGACTTAAGTCATTTTACTTGAAGTGAAAGACAAATTGCATAAAAAATTAAATTAAAGTTGAAATTGAAGTTTTATGCCATGAATCTAGTCTGCAGTGGTCAGCACCTAATTATATCTTTAAAATACCATAGTCATCATTTTATTCATCCCCTCCAAAATTCACCAAGATCATCATTACTCAAAGAAAGAAAAAAGATGTGTCATTCACAGTTTTCTATGATATCAATCCAATTTGTTTTTCAATTATTTTCCCTAATAATTCTTTCGGTATAAATCTACCTAATCATGTCTTTTAAAATATGTTATACATTTCCTTCCAAACACTTGATAGTCTGTCACTCGATACTTCATAATATACCCCCAATGCTGTTTTTCTATTTAATTATCTATTATTATCACAGGAATTTGTTGATCCAGCAAAGCTGGTCTATTTACGGTACTTAAATTTACTCGCTATATTTACTATTTATTCTCTATCTGCCTCTACTAGAATATAATATCCAAAAGGGTATGAATTTGAATCTATTTGTTCATTGATACACCCCAAGCGCCTGCACGTTCAGGCTGAATAAAGAATTTTCAAATATTTTATGTTTCCAAAATGATCCTGAATCAAATGATTCCTCTCCATTTCCAATATGTCTGCCTTAAATTAGGCTCTTATTAACATTTTCATAGACCACTATAATGGCTCTAATTAAATTTCATTCCTAATATTTCCTCAGGCCAATGTGTTCTCTCAGTAGAAATGTCTTCTAAAACACACATCTGATCAGTTCTTTTATTTTTTAAGAAACTTTATTTTATAGTCTTATACAAAGTTACTTTTCCAATTTCTTCTACTGCCACTTCACAACCAGAGCACTTCTCTTTGGCCTACCTAACCAGGAGAAAGAAACCGTTTTAGATTATAAGCATGGAACATAGGCTACTAAGATTTTATAGGTAAGAACAAAGGCTACTGAGCTTTTATAGGTTAAGAACAGAAGCTTGAGATTAGTGAAAATATGGTAAAATAACATAAGCCCCTCTCAAGCAATGACTTATAAACATTTTACTTGCCCCCACTGGAGAAACATATTATATCATTATATTTCCATTCACATTTCATGTATATATATATATACATATTTATATGAATGAATGTATATATATATATATATATATATACAAATATATATATTCATGAATGAATATATATATATTCATGAATATATATATATACAAATATATATTCATTCAAATAAATATATATATTTATATGAATGAATATATATTTGATAAGTTGTGTGTGAATTTACATATACATACATATATTCACAAGTGCAATAGCATGTGATTTTATCTTTGTTTTTTCCTATTATATTTATGTAGGTGCAACTCACTAAATTTATTTTACAAACCACTAAGAAGCTGCAATGCACAATTTGAAAAGAAAATATGCTAAAGAGTTTGCATCTTTTGGCACGATTGAGTTATAGTCCAAGGTACTGATGACATTATTCAATGAAACTGAACTTCTGCTGGTGATTCTGCAGAATTCATAGAAAATGGGAGTGGTCTTGTAATACTGAAAGTATAAATCTTCTCATCCTTACAAATCTCTAATAATTCTCAGGAGGGGGGATGCGAGATGGGAAATTACTTAATGGATACCTTATACACTAAAAGCCCAAACTTCATGCAATATGCAATATGTCTATGTTACAAAACTGCGTCTTTACCCCTCAAATTGATACAAATAAAAAGAGCATCAATGGTACTTAGATTTTCAAAAAGGAAAGGGAAAAGGTACATTTGGTATATTATATCACTGGGTAATAATCTAAAATAGATAATTTAAGAAAACCTTGTGAACAAGGAAAAAAAGGCAGAATTTATTTGTATCCAACATAATTTCTGTTAAAATTGGTCCAATCAGACTAATCTCAATTGACTAGTTGCCACAGTAGTAGATGAACAATATATAATTCTTATAATTTAAGCATAATTTAAGAGGCATAAGAAATGAAAGGTTTCATTAATTTTTATGACAGAGATGATATGGTGCATGTTTCCCTTTTTTGCAGGACTTGCAACTAGAGTCTAATTTCCAGTCTCCTTTACAGTTAGGTGGGACCATGTGACTGAGTCTAGCCACCTGACTGTGAATCGGAAATAATGTACACTGCTCTCAGATTTGACTCCTCTGCTGTGTAACCCGGCATCCTTTCCTAGCTCTTCCCTACTTTATAACACCTCGGCAGTGGTCCCAGGTTCTCTTGCATTATCAATTGTTCTTTCTCTACGTACTATTTCTACATCCCCATATTAATATATCTATCTCCTTAATTTTACATATGTATCCAGATTTTTCTCTGTTTCTCTGCCCCATTTAATGGGACTATAAATCTATAGAATAATCTATACTCCCTTACATCTCTTCTTTGATTGTCTATTAAATATATTCTAATCTTTTACTATGTCTTTTTACTCTTGCTTTTAAATTTTACTTTTTATAATACTGTGACTTTTTACTCTTGCCATGAAACAGCTCTTGTTAGCTTCACAAATGTCCTTCACCATGCTGAGTCAGTGGAATGTTCCTCTCCCACCTCATCTTATCTGGTTTTTCATGAACAGCCGTCTGGTGATCATTGCCTTGGCTTCATTTGGCTTTCAAAAGCCACTCTCTTAGTCTCCCAGTCCTTTACCTCACTAGTCAAATGCTTGGTCACCTTCAGTGTTCACACTTTTGTTCCCTAGTGTTGGAACTCCCCAAACTCAGTCACTGGACCCCCTCTCTTCTCTGCCTACCCTCACTACCTAGATGTTCTCACCAAGTTTCATGCTTTTAAATGCAAACCACAAACAGATGACTAATAAAATATGTCTAGCCTGAAACTTTCAACTTCTTCCTGAATGATTTTGTTAGTTTAAAAGTCATCTTAAATTTAACAGGTCCAAAATTTGACTGATGATTCTCTCTACAAATATGAACTCGTATAATATTTTCTATTTAATAATTGACAAATTTATTTCTCCAGGTATGAGCCACACATCTTGGAATCATCTATGATTACTTTCTGTCTTCCACATCCCACACTTAGTCCATCAACTAATCATTCCCCTTCAAAACACAGCCACAAACTCAAGTCTTAGGGAACGTCCCACCGTCATCCTCATCTAAGCTGTCCTCATCTCTCATCTCTTCTTATTGTAGTAAGTTTCTAACTCATTTCCTTATTTCAGTCTTTTGCCAGGAGTCTGTCATCCACAAAGCAGCTTAAAATGATCTTTTTAAGCACTTATAGTCACAAAAAGATTGTATCAGAATAATATCCAGAGTGATCCTTTTAAAATGGTAATCAAATCACATCACTTTTCTAAACTTCATATATGTGCCACTTGACCAATTTTTAAAACTATGAAAAGGCTATTTAACATGATATATTAGGTCAAAAGAACGATAGATTGAGTTGTTTTTGAGAAATACTTTGAAAAGCTCTTTTAATTATGAATCAATGAGCTAGTGGTATTTGCTTGTTACAATTTCATCATGATTTCCAATCCTACTTATTTGGCCTTCTTAAGAAAGTACAGAGAACTAATTTATTTTTCTTAGTAAAGTATCTCAAGGATGGAAAAAATAGTATCCAATGTACTCAATAGTATTATGAAATCAATATACAAACACTTACACACTCATATAAATGATAAAACACAAATACAGTCTAGCAAAGGGAAAGGGTAAGGGGAGGGGAAGGGAAAGAGGGAGGGAGATTGGTGGGAGGAGAGAGGGAGATTGGTGGGAGGAGGGAGGGAGATTGGTGGGAGGAGAGAGGGAGATTGGTGGGAGTAGGGAGGGAGATTGGTGGGAGGAGAGAGGGAGATTGGTGGGAGTAGGGAGGGAGATTGGTG
Source organism: Loris lydekkerianus (assembly GCA_963574355.1). Classification (NCBI taxonomy): domain Eukaryota; kingdom Metazoa; phylum Chordata; class Mammalia; order Primates; family Lorisidae; genus Loris; species Loris lydekkerianus. The sequence goes on along the minus strand of CAUYPK010160933.1, from coordinate 32,218 downwards.
GGAGGAGGGAGGGCATTTGGTGGGATCTCACCTGATGTGCACAATGCAAGGATATATTTCAAAATAACTAAAGTAAATTTTTAATATGATATTAATCTGCATTCCACATTGTATATCAAATCATCACATTATTATGATTTTAATTAAAAATGAAAAAAACAAATAGAAGAAAAAAATTGCTTAGCTAAAATCTGCTAAACTACTAGAATATTAACCTGGGGGAGATTGAGCAATAATTTAAACAATGGTCATACCTCACTATATATTAAATACACTGTATTTATTATTAGTATTGTACAAATTATGAATACATACAAAATATACTCGATGTTGTACAAACATCCATATTTAGAGCTCTGGTATTATGAAAAATAAAATTACATTAACAAAATGAAAGAAACCCCTCAAGAAAATGTAATCACTTTTAGAGAGTATTCTTTACTATATTCTTAAATACAAACATAAACATACATGCAATTGTTTTAATTAAAATAAACATAATAACTTGAATATATGCTCTTTCTTATCTCATATTAAAGCTCTGAAAATGAATTAATCCTAGCTCTGCTAGAGGTTCACAGATATTGTGCTAGGAGGGAATATAAATTAAACAATAATGTTTTACCTTTATAATGATGCATATGAAAGATTGTTTTAATCTGGCTATAAGATCACAAAGCATAATTTGTGAAAAAAATCCATAACTAAAGTATTCCTTAAAAACAGGAAAATCAAAATGAAGAACATAAAAGTCGACCTGCAAAATATGATTCATATATCCATTTTTTTCCTGGACTGGCTTCTCTGAATTAGACCCAAAGGGATATCTCTTTTTGCCCCTGCCTCAACCTCAAGATAAATAATGCAAAAAATCCTCCTTTAGCTGTCTAACCCAGCCCTTTTCCTAAAAATATCTACATATATATTTTTTTCTAATAAGCACAATCAACTTTATATGGAGAGGTTATATCAACATCTTTTAGGAGTTAGTCACTAGCTCTCAGAAGGCTAAAAATGACTTTATATGTTCTATTTCTATTTTACTTTAAAATAAATTATATTTTTACTTTTTTAATATGACATTGCCAATGTTCTCCTATTCTAAATCTTCTGGATGAATGTTTTTTATTTAAGGTACTTTAATCATTTTAATAGAACACTGAATAAAGAGAACGCCTGATGACTGAATTAAACATGTTATTTCATTGACGCTTCTTGTATATTCAAGTTGTGCTTTAAACTCTAAGAACTAGAAAGTTGCTTAGAGTTTATTCACAAATGTTCACAAATGATTTTATAGATGCATCATAGATTTTCTTCACGTACGTATACAGTATAAACGTTAAGTTACTATGTAGCTGACAAAAGCAATTTGTATAGAGTATTTCTAACACTATTTATATGACATCTACTCCAAAACAATTTTCTGCATTTCAAGTGGAATGACCATAGAAATTTGCTAACCTTTCATGACACAGTAACTTAAAAACCCATTAAATGTTCTTTTTTTTTTTTTTTTTTAATGCACTATTTGACCCTTTTGTAATTCTAAGAGCAAACAGCTATCCAACATTTTCAGGATCATTAAATTAAAAAATGATAAGTAAAGAAAATCATTAAGTAATTTATATTTCTCTTCTAATGGGAATAGAATTAGTAATTACTTTTGCTGTTGAAACATCCTATAGTCACTCACTTGTGTCCAAACAGCACACATATCGTTCAAGGCAGAGGACCTACTGACCTTAAGTTACACAAATTCACAGCTGTATTTCATAAGCCAGTATTTTAACAAGTGGCATAAAATCTTCATGCTTAACTGTCCAAACTACTATACTCAAATTTCCTATTTCTAAGCTGCATTTTATTTATTTATTTTTCTTTTTTATAGATTTCAGCCATTAGCCCAATAACTTATCTATTGTCTCACTCAAATTTATTTTCTAAATTAACTTGTGAATCAATTTGAGCATTTGAAAAAGGAGAAGAAAGATAAAAACTTACATATATATTCAAGACTTTCATCCAATAATCATGAGATTTATGGAAGTTTTAATGATCAGCATAACGATTTGAAGTTTTACTAATTCATAGAACAACTTGTAAGCACACAAGAAATTAATTCCTCCACCATTTCATCTACCGTCCTTATTGCAGTGAGCTATAGAATCAATGGTCTAAAAGTTCTGAAGCTATCTTCATGTTATCTACCTATTTCCTATATGGCATCAGTGAACTAACTGCCTTATTAAAGTCACATTTATTTTATTTCAGTTCAAAAATTTTATTTTAAATTCAGACAATTCATCTATCAATAACATTTTGTATGATACTTGTTATATATTTTCTAATAAAAGTTGAAGTGGAAAGGAAGTTATCAGACTATTATCCTTAAATAGACTTCTGAAACTACCCACAAAATAGCTTATTACAATTTTTAAAGTAATACTTTCTTGCCAAACAGACATGAAAAATTATATTGTATTGTGTTTTACAGAGTTTAAGTTTAATAAAAAATTTGTTTGTGTCTCCACTGACATAAGTTGTTATAATTTATAAGTTATACAATAAATTTTCAAGAACGCTAGCTTACCCATAATGATTCCTTAATAGAAAAAGAAACACGTCTGGTAACTTGAGCTTACCATAAATTATCACTTACTTTTCTTTGTTATTTCCCTAAGCATAGTAAGGAGAGACAAAGAAAGTGGCTGTTGTCAAATCTAATATAATTGTCTTCCTCAACAACTAACCAAATGCGAATTATTGGTGAAAAATTACTCTTTAGAATTGGGGTTAAGAGAAATACGAATTTTACCAAACTTGTTTTGTTAAAGTAAGCTACTTGGGCCCTCCTCCTGTTACAACCAGAGTGAAATTTTACCACCACCCTTGGACCAGCAATCTACCCTATGACAAAGAGGGGCTGCCCTGCACACATCAAATCCCATCATGTGCTGCACACCAAATCTAAATGCCCAGGAGCATCCTGAACTGCAAAGAGACCCTTCAATACAAGTCACATTCAAGAAAGAGAACTGCAAAAAAAGGAAGTGGCTCTTGCATTCTCAATTCAGAGTTCTCCTCCTACTCGCTGGGATTTCTGAGTACATCAACGCAGAGAAAGCAGCTGTTCTCATGTCTTAAAATAGCACAGACTGAACATTTAACCTTTCCCCATTCCCAGAGTCTAATGACTACTTTATATTTAAACATATACCCACCCCTTTTGCATTTCTCATAATGAAATTGAACAGAGATAAAAGTAAAACAAAACCATGGTTCTTTACAGGTATGGACCTAGAGAAAAAGGGATTTGCAGGAATTCAGAGCAATGATGTCAGACTAGTGGTACTCAACGTTTTTATTAAAAAGATGATCCTTCCAAGTAACTCTAATTTACATATCACCCTTTATTAAGAAGTTTGGTGCCTCTTTAGATTATTCATGATGAGGGATAATAATTATATTTTCTAATGTTAGTGTTATATTTAGCCAACTACTAAGGCTTTATAGAGGACATGACCTTTTAGGGCGCTTAGAGTAACTGTGTCTCCCAAAGAGTCACATGCGCATTGTTTATGAGTAACCGAGTTTATTTACTAGATACGGGCAATGCTTCCTCTCAGAAATACGAATGTTCATTTGCTGAAGTTAATCAGTATGACAGCTTTCCAATGAGTGGCACTTTCTGTTTTCCTGAAGAATATTTACAGGCCTATGGTCTCTCCTTCATTTCAAACTCATAGATTAGGGTTTAAGGCTATCTTTCACATTAACACCTCAAACCTGAACAGGAAGGGCTAAACACCAGATAACAGCCTTTGGGTTTAATGTGGTCATCTTTTTACCCTGCCCACTGTACATGGGGTGAAGAGAGTTATTAAAAATCAAACAGCTCAGATTAATATTATAAATACAAACGGAATAATAATTTTTTTCTGTTTTGAAGGAAATTTGTATTTCTTTCTCGTTTTTCTTTCATTTGAGCGTGTAAATGGATGGTGAAGGTGAACAGGACAGGCTGCTCTCATGGGTCTATGTGCCTTGGCTCTTTGTGGCTGACTCTGTGACACTGCACGAGTCACTTGGCTATTTTGAAATTCATTTTCTTCACCAGCCATGGTTTTTTCTCTCTTTTTGGTAGAGTTTGAATTCAGCAAATGGTCATTTGTACGTGATACAGAAAAGACTGTCTGGTACCTATCTGCACTGAATTGCTTCTGAAAACACGGCAGAGTCATGGTGTCACACTGCGTGTGGGCACTGATCCTGCCAAGAATGGTCAGTGACCTGCTGTCGGAGCCCACAGTCCTAACCCGGAGGTACTCTCCACATGTTCTTCTGCAAGCAGCACCTGACGGGGGACATTTCCACTCGTATGCCATCGCTGTGTTCTCCACTGTGGCCACTTCACCATGTGCCTATGCTTTATCCCATCTCAAGATGCCATCGGTGGTGTTTTCTAACAGTAACATCTCAGAGGTTGGGGCATCACATGGAACAGTATTTATCACTGTTTCATTTTGAGAGAAAGACCAATAAACAAGAGTCATCTACATGAAATTTCATAGTCTGTGTCTTTTGCTTATATGTGGAATTGTGATTGGTTTTCTAAATAGCCTTCATGTACTAAAATAAACAATTTACGTTCCTGGAGTAGATTCTATTGAAATGAATACTCAAATATGTAGGTGACTATTTTTCAAAAGAAAAACTCGATCAGAACCCATATTTAATGCTCTTTGGTTTCATCTCCTAAACAATATATTGATTAGTCAAAGAAGTTTCTGTTAAGTGTTTATTTTTGGTCTGTGGCACTGATTACCCAAAATGAGAAAAGAAAATACCACCTTTACTTAAAACTCATCTTCTTGGTTGCGTGAATGTACCAGATTTAACAATAAAATTTACAAAAACCTGCTAATGTATCCTAGTGATTTAGTTCTAGATATTTTATTTCATTATATCAAACAGATTTTAAATTGCTAAGACTCAAAACTAGTTGAAAGAAAATTACAACTACATCAAATTATTAGCTAAATATAGTGCTACATGAAGAACATCTGAAAAGAAGATGGGCTGCTTAAAGATAAAGGAACAGTAAGGTCAGTCACTAATGTCAAAGGCAAGCAAATAGCATTCCAAGTATCCTGGATAATACGCACTAATAGCAGGTTTAAGCTGGATTCAGTCTGATGCAGGTGCATGTTTAACAGCTGCAAAGGCAACATGCAGACCCACATTCACTCGCAGACCTACATTCAGAGCAGGATATAAGCCAGGTCTATTAAAATGTCCAGAAAAGAAAACTGTAAACAGAGACCCTCAAAAGTAATGAGCTCATATAAATTCTTGAACGTTACCCCTCCATCTCCTTATGATTCTCTAATTTATAACAGTCCGAGATTTTAAAACATACACGGACACTGTTTGAAGCTGAAAATTTGGAGAATTTTTTTCTCCAAGGTGCTGACTAGCTGTTAGAAATTGAGCAAATTGCCTAATTTTTGTGCCTCATTTTCTGATTTTATAAAAGACAATAATAGAACTTATCCCAAAGGTTGTTACTAGCATTTCATATGGAGTTGAAGCACTTAGTACAGGGCCTAAGGCAGAGTTCGTGCTGAAGAATGTTTACATATTATCATCCATAGGTTACATTGTTACTATCCCATAGTTGATTAGTGGTTTAGATGAAGAAAGACAAAGCAAAGCTATGATTTATTTTATCAGAAATCTTACTTGAATTCATAAAAGCTTACTTGTCTACTAGTATTTCAGTTATTTACTGTATTTATTTTACCACAGTTTTCTCTATCACTGATAAGGCAGCCGTTAATTTCATTGTGACTTCAGTAAAAGGAGTAGCTCCTTTTGTATGCCAGTAAAATACCTGGTTGTCACTGACTAACCGAAAACAATTGCCCTCTCTCACAAATACACAATTAGCTTTTACGGACAGATGGTGCTATTTTAGGTTAGATAGGAGTAAGGTGAGGCAAGGATTTGTTGCTGTGGTTGTTTTTGTGTATTGTTAACATCTACAAATCAGCGTATCCCATTAGTACTGGAAGAATCACCAAATCAGGCAAATACCTTCCCAGAGTTCAGAGAATATCCAAATCCTGTTAAACTTTAAAACATGTTCTACCTTGTATTAGTTTTTCATTGCAGCTGTACCAACACAAGCTGATGGCAAACTTAATGGGTTAAAATAACACTCTTTATCTTACATTCTGGTGCTTACAAGGCTGACAGGGGTTTTGCCAGGTTAAAACAGAAATGCCAGCAGTGTTGTGTCCCTTCTGGAGGCTCTGGAGAAGAATCTGCTTACTGGTTTTTCTGTAACTGTGTTTCTTAGCTTGTTGGCCCCTTCCCTTCCATCTTCAAAGCCAGCATGACAAGTTGGGCCCACTACTCTGCCCTCACCTTCTCCTTTTAAGGTTCCTTGTGATTTATACTGGGCTCACCCAGATAATCCAGGATAGTCTATTTTAAGGTTAGCTGCTTAGCAAACAATTCCATCCTCAACCTGAATCCCCTGTTGCAATATAACTGACCACATGTTCCAAGGAATTGGATGTAGCTATCTTGAGGGGCATTATTTTGATCATAATCTAAGTCTCAACCGATAATTTCAGAGCCACTACTACATTCAATGCACTTTAATACTTGAATGTGTTTTAAGCATGTGCACATATACTTAGAAAGAATACATGTCCATTCCATAAAGAGTAATAAGTAAGGAAAGGTAAGTGAGGGTGACTAATATACACGGGCTAGTTGGATACAATGCACACAGACAGGGTCAGAGAAAGCCTCCCTTGAAAGGTTGCATTTGAAAAGCAACTTGAGTAAAGTGATCAATTCAAATCAGAGCTGAGGGGAATAATTTAAAGTGAAGAAAAGACTTATCAGGTTAAAGAACACAAAGAGGAAAGCTTTTTAGTGGGCTTGAGGAAAAGCTCAAAGGACCGGACGGCGTGGCTGGAATGGAGCAAAAAGGAGGGAGAGAGGCAAAGATGGATCTATGAAGAAAGAGAGAAATAGAGACTGAAGTAGGAGGATCACTGAGGCCAGGGGCTCAGCAGCCTGGGCAACGGTGAGACCCCATCTCCTAAAGAAAAAGAGAGGTGGAGAGAGGGGTGAAATCAGCTAACTCAGACTTCTACACTGTAGCCACAAGATTAAGAAAAAACAAAAAATTAATTTAAAAAAGAACAAAAGTAGAACGGATGGAGCCTTGCTGAAGTATTTGACCCAGAGAGAGATGTTTGAGCAGGACAATGCCATAATTTGAAAAGCAGAATTCTGATTGGTGTATACAGAACGGAAGGTTGCAAAGCAAGGTTGGAAGTTGGGGGGTATTTTGCATCTTTGTTTTCCCCCCCTTCACGGAACCCTTCCAATCCTTTCAAAAGGATTGCCAGGTAGCCATTAGTGTTTTTCACTGGACTATTAATATGAAATTAAAGAAGCTGTTACCAGTTAAAAAAAAAAAAAAAAAGAAATATGAGTTAGGAGGCTATGCTAATAACCACGGTGAGAGACACATATGAGGGCCTTGGAAAACAGTGGAACCAACGGAGGTAAAAGAAAACATTCAGGGTGAATAGAATACCAACAATACCTTCAGGAATTTGAAGTCAGAAAATAAAAAGAAAATAATCCTTTTTTACTGTGAGCCACTAGAAGAACGTAGCTCATGGCCAGGTGTGGTGGCTCACACCTGTCATCCTCACACTCCGGGAAGCCAAGGCGGTGGGAATGCCTGAGACCAGCTGAGCAAACCAAGATCTCATCTCTACTAAAAATAGAAAAATTAGCTGGGCATTGTGGTGGGCGCCTATAATCCCAGCAACTCTGCAGGCTGAGGTAAGAGGATCACTTTAGCCCAGGAGTTTAAGGTTAATGTGAACTAAAATGCCATAGCACATTACTCCTGGAGACAGAATGAGAATGTCTCAAAAAAGAAAAAAGAAAAAAAAAAAAGACTAATATAGCTCATATTTATAGAAATGGAAGAAACTGTGGGGAAAATATGATTATAATGAAAAATCAAGAACCCAATTTTGGGGCACATTAATTTCATAAATACTTACGGAATATCTGCTGTCAGACATCCCTTGTTATCCATTAATATTCATTCTTTTCCCTCTTAATAAAAGCCCTTCTGAGTTTAAGCACATTTCTTATGTCCTGATGGCTGGTGGCCTATGTGACTTACTTGTGGCCACTGAAGTATGAAATGAAGTGATATGTGCCAGTTACAGATTTTTCCCTTAAAAGAATCATATGTGTTTTCTTCTGAACTTTTTTCCATTCCTGTTACTAAATGATCAAAGAACTATCCTTCCAACCTTGATCATCTACATGAGAGAGATTAACTGATGCATTGTTTAAGGCAATATGTTTTAGGGTCTATTTTTTACAGCAGCTATGCCTGTGCCTTCACGAACTATAACATCAATGAAAAAGGTTATCGACTATGCAGCTAACTACTCTCTGAGTCTGGGTTCAAGGAAGAGTTGAAGGACAGAAATACGCAACTGGGTGTCTGCAGCACCTCCATGGTCTTTGAAGGTAGGGAGTTGGATGAACTGCTGACAGCAATGCATTTTCTTCAAACAGAAATCATCTTTCCTCACATTCCTGGATCTACTCCAGCGTGATGAAACAGGCGCTGATTTAGCTTTCTTTCTTTCTCGGATTGCCACTCCAAAGTCCCTTAATGCCAGCCTTAATAGTAGAAGCCATACAGCCTGTCAGGCACAGATCAGGAAAGCGATTTGTTGCCAGAAGAAGATAATGTCATCTTATTTTAGTATTCCTGGTTTTGCTACATAGTGGCCAGACTCTTTCCTTCCTCCTTGGATATTTAGGGTTATGGTTTTGATGCTAAATATGGGCACCTCTCTATCAGAGTCACGCAATGAAGAACCTAAAAGTCAGAGATATTTGGTTTGGTCAGACAATACCACTATTGTTTTCATTAAATTTGAGTGACTTAGGTACATTTAATATTTCTCGAACCCACAAATCCTCACAACTTCCATAGTGTTCACATATTCCAACTTACACACATGTACGATTGACTTGGCAGTAATACGTATGGGGGGTTGGAAGTTCAAGCTAAAAATAACTCTTTAAGAATGAAGCCTTATGCTCAAAGTTATATAGAATGTTTTATCTTATAGAGATTACCTTGTACACATTAGCTACTGAAACATTTTAGTGAAATTTTACAGCCTAAATCCAAACACCTTTCTTTCTGACAGTAGCCTTATTGGAGCACTGGAAAAAGAAAAACATATTTAGGTATCTGCTTCAAATACATGGTATAAACTTCCTACAGACAGCATGAAAAAGGGAAGGGATTAGAGTTTCGCCAGACTGGAAGTTAAGACATAAGCCCTGAAAGTCTCCAGGGACGATGAACGGTTAAAGAGAGCGTGGGTGTTCATGACTATAGCAGTAAGCATTTCAGGAGACCCCTGGCATAGGGACACTTTACCTTAAAATTTATGTTATGCAATTAGTTGATTTTCCTGATATTACTGTATCTCTCAAAAACAGTGTATCCTGGGACTACAGACAGAAGATGGCATTATTTCCTTCTCTTTCTGATAAAGGACCCTAGAATGAAGAAATATGGAATAGATTTTCTCATTATTATTATATTTGAGATTTCAAATCTATTGAGAAATTCTGACTTACAAAACCTTACTTAATAAAGTCCTTCAATAATCCACTGTGGAAGAAAATCTATACAATTAAATAAAATTGCACCTAGCTTATGACATATCAATGTGTGTATACCAAATAGATATGAATAAGTTTTATTGAGCCATGAATCTGAACACCAACTGAATCAGGTTGTTCCCAGATTCACCGAGCATTTTATGAAACCTATTATTCTTATTTGACATTACTGCGGCATAAGATACCATAGTGACATTTGATTACATTTCATTTTATTATTGCTTTGTAGCAAATTGTTCTTGCCAATGAGTGATAAAAATGCAGAGTTGATTGGGGTACAAACATAAAGATATCTACTCCTCTTTCGGGGACAGTATGAGTGTCCAGAAGTCTATAAGCATAGGCTGGTTTTCTTTATTTAACCTATTTTGAAATAATTATATCACAAATGGATAATTAATATATTAATATTTTATAAGCTAAATTAAAGTGCATTTCTAAGCTAATCAAAAATAAAAGTGTGGATGTTTTAACTATTTTCTTATCTATAACCAAAAGACTAATCAAATATATAAAATATTAACCACCAAATATAAGCTTATATCATCTATAAGAATAGTGTAAACAAATAAGCTATTTATTCTGAATACCAATGTTCACATATGCTTATTTTGCTCTGATAGTATTCAATGTCTTTATAGTATGGGATATTCTCCCCAATAAATATGCAAAAGCTATTTAAAGTATAGGATACCACAGCCTTTCCTCCACATTGTTTAACAAATATTTCCTAGAAATTAGAAAGTTAGATTTATGTGTTTAATTTTGTTAATATTTGTATTTATCCATGATTACCACAAGGTTATGATGTTATGTATTCTTATACGGTCATGCGTTGCTTGACGATTAATAACACACTCAGAAATGCGTCATTAAGTGATTCTATTGTCATGTGAACGTCATACGTACACACCAGATGGTATAGCCTACCACACACCGAGGCTATACAGCCTATTGCTCCCAAGCTAAAAACCTAATATATGGTGTATATTACTACCCTGTAAGCAACTGTAACATAATGGTATTTGTGTAGCTAAACATATCTAATTACTGAAAAGATACAGTAAAAATATTGTATAGAAGATAAAAAATGGTGGATTTGAATTGGGCACTTACCATGAATGAAGCTTGCAATCTGTTATAATTTTACAAGACCACTGGGGTATATGCAATTCACAAATCAACATTTCATTATGCATGACATAATGGCCTGTGTATGTCTGTGTGTGTGCCCAGCACTTTCCCATTTAAATATCAGATATGAAGAGAAGATAACCATGAAAAACTAACAAGAACATCTCAGTCAGTTTAACTCCTAATGAATATTTTTCTTAAGTTCGGACAATCCTTCTATATATATATTCACTTTAATTAATTTAAACGGTCATATCTGCTGCTGATTCACATGTAGTGTTCATTCTGCCTTTCCATAAAGTTATAACAAACATTCACTACAATATTGTACAATACATTATACAATATTGTAGTTAATCTGTTTAAACCTATTTCACACTATCCAGATATTAACAGCATTGGACCTATATAAGTAAAATGGGTTTAAAATTATTTCATAAGGGAATAATAGGTCTATAGTATTACATTTCTTATCTTTCTCAAAGCAAACTATTTTTCTCAAAATAATGTGACTACATTCTTTTAGTTTATTCCTACCTGACAAAACAGAATAGTGCCAACTAAATTGAAACATTTGTTGGCAATAACCATCATCCCCGTTTGGAAATATCACAACCTGTAACATCAGCGTTTATGAGAACAAAATGCATTTCTTTTGTATATATTTCCAACTATCTTTTTTCACTAGAAAATGACCCCATAATTTATGTAGGTAAAGAATATTTGCAGTTTTCTGTCCATATTTCAAAAATATTCTACAGTGTATAGTAAGCTAAAAATGAATGTTAGTTTGAAGACCTCCATAGATACTTATTTTAAAGTTGGTCTAATTTGTCTGATGCAAAAGTGGACATCTTCATGGGGCCACTCTTCACAATTTAGCATATAAATATTTTATTAAGTATTCTTAGATATTAGTCTTTGTTTAAATAACTTGCATAATCTTAAAATTTCACAACATTTTATGTTGTATTAGATAATACGTATGTTTTCATATAGTAGATAGAAGGCAAGCTGACTGAATCCAACATATATATTTCAATCCAGTATTATTTCAATCCAGTATTATTATTAATACTTTTAGGACAATGTTCTTCCATGAAATTCATATCCACTGAAATTTACAACTTAATTTAGTGGTGTATTGAAAGAACCAGACCAGCACCATCTTAGGAGTTCAGTTCTGCTTTCCTCGCCATTTCACTCAGAAAGTTTCACCTTCCAGACAAGCCCAGGCAAGCCCAGGCAATTCTCCGAAACCATGAGACAACTGCCCACCAATCAGGGACCCCCCACCTAACCAATCCAGAAGCGCCCCCTTTGTTTCAAGCTTTGCACACCCACCTGCTCTGCCAGAACATAAGAACCCCCTGCTCCAGAGCTCGAGGCTCCTGGCTCAGATCCCTTGCAGTGGATTCCCTGGGAGCCCAAGCTCGAGCTTGCGATAAAAGGCCCTTTTGCTTTTGCATCAGACTTGGCTCCCTGGTAGTCTTTGTGGGGGATTTCGAGATCTGGGCACAACAGTATGTTTAATACTATAAAATGACCAATGATTGATTAACCTAGCTTGAGTAGTAATCATGAAAATAAAGATAACATTATTTGCTAATTAAAAATATTTCTAAATTTCAGGATATGTACTATTTTGTAAATATTGCTTATTAATTATTGAATGCTTTGAAGGTTTTTCTCCCAGGGTTGGATAAGAGCTGGTCACGACTGATATAAGAAACTTAAAGCCAAAATCCTCTGTCTTGCACACAGATCAGGATACAAGAACAATGAATCCATGCAGAAATGTTCTCAGAGGCTTTGCTATCCATGAACGCTTTATAAAATCTACATAGATTCTACCTACATCCTCTTTTAGAAGCAAGTTTTATTATTGAATTTAACGTGACTTATTTTTCTAGCAAGAATATTATTTTTATAGAATTACTTCTCTCTGAAAGCATAAATTGATTACACAGAGCCCAGCACTGCCCTATGTGCTACAGAGATATGGAGATAAACAAAAGATTTTCCTGGCTCATGAGGAATTGATGCAGTGGGGAAGGGAATGGGGTGGGGTGAAATACTACCACGTGTAGCTGACACCTATAGAGTGCCAAAAGCATTATCAGAGACTTTGTATATTAACCAATTAAGTCATCACGACCACAGATGAAGAAACTAAGGTGTAGAGACATTAGGTAATTTGCTCTATGTCTAACTGTCCATGACAAAGCTGGGATTTGAACCCAAGGAAATCCGATGCCAGAATCTGTCTCCTTAACTACAACCCTACACAGCCTCTCAATTTCTTAACAGTTAAGACATTAGACAAAGCGATTTAACTGCACGAGGTGATTTGAAGAGTCTGAGGAAGCAGCTTACAGGGAGGGAGCAATCAGAGTTATTTGAGAGGCAGATTTTGGATGACATTTGATTGCACTGATGGTTTGAGGAGAGCCCTACTTTGAACTGACCTGAGTTTTAGAATTGTTACTGTGGAGGTGATTCACTCGCCGGAGAGGCAAGATATTGGAGCTTCCTCACTTTAGAGTCCAAAGACTCTAGATGAGAATATGAGACTCCAAGGACTTGTGAGAAAGCAGAGAAAAAAAAAAAAAAAAGAAGTATAAGATAACTTTTGGGGCACCAACCCTTAACACAATTTTGTAATTCATGATGAAGTCAATGGATGAATTTAAGAGAATTCTGTGCTTTATGGCTTATTAAAAGGTAGTACTTTTAAATAGGTGTGAATACAAGTGGAGCCATGTAGCACATGAGAAAGGTCTCAGGCTTCATATAATAACTTTTGTTATTGCATTTAGACGTTCTTGTTAGAGTTTTCTTTTGAAAAGTTGTTAATTAGTTTACGCAATGGAAAGTATTTTCTCAGGCATTAGAGAATAGGCAAAGAACTATAAAATGTAAAACATTTAAAACTGTTTTTAATCCATACCCTTATGCCATTCCCATGTACATTAGAAGTCAAAAATTTCTTAAGATATTTGGTTTTGGCTCGGTGCCTGTGGCTCAAGCGGCTAAGGCACCAGCCACAAACACCTGAGCTGGTGGGTTTGAATCCAGCCCAGGCCTGCCAAACAACAATGACAGCTACAACCAAAAAATAGCTGGGTGTTGTGGCGGGCACCTGTAGTCCCAGCTACTTGGGAGGCAGAGGCAGGAGACGTGCTTGAGCCCAGGAGCTGGAGGTTGCTGTGAGCTGTGATGCCACAGCACTCTACCCACAGCAATATCTTGAGGCTCTGTCTCAAAAAAAAAAAAAAAAAAAAAAAGATATTTGGTTTCCAGTAGCAATCTGTCTGCAATTTCTTCTTTGTAATATGTCTCTTAAAGTGAAAAAACCTTTACCTATATTTCAGTGCACCAAAGTTTAAAGTGGGAGTGTTCAATCACACAAAATGTAACTGTCCCCTGTAGATTTTGAGAAACCAACTCTAGTATCATCATTTGGTAGGATTTCATATCAGGTTTGTGGCAGTAGTCACGAGTACTAATCTCCATACATTGCCTTCTGGAAACACAGCAGGATGGTACATATTTCCCTACCTCTCTGAACTTAGATTTGTCCAAATGCTATTTTTTTAGTGAAATATAAAAGATACATCAGTTGTAGAGATACATCAAAAGCTATTACACAATCTTCAATTTTTTTTACCTCTGTTCTTGAACCAGTGATATTCCCAATGATGGAGAATCCTCCAGCCTACATCCTTGAGGAAAGACATGTGAAACAAAGCCTTCATCTGATTCTTTTAGTATGAGGAATATAAAAGTAATATAGTTTTGAGCCACCAAGATTTTGGTAGTGTTAAGCACAGCATAATCTAGCTATTCTAACTGATATAGGAAATGCTGGGGCTTATCTCCTTAGGTCTGGCCTAGACTTAACAGGTTTTTCTGGATATAGTTACTACTCTTTCCCTTTCTGGTGGAGGTCTACATTATTTCCCATTTGATTCTACATATATTTTTTCTCAATCATGAATCAACTAGTAAAAAGAGCTTGTTGATTTATGCCAGGTAAAAAGAGCTTGGTTCTTTGAATGATGGCATCTAAGATTCCGTTTTTCTTCCGGTGTGATTCATATGTTTAAGTTTATTGACAATGGAGGATAGCACTAATCTTCCCTCAAGTTCCTTAGAATTGAGGAAAAGCCTAATTCTGGGCAAAAGTGACTAAAGTGATCACCCACGCTGACATTACTCCCTCCCTCTGCCAGGCACAGTAACTCACGCCTGTCATCTCAATACGGATAGGCTGAGGCAGGAGGATCACTGGGCAGCAGACCAGCCTGAGAAAGATCAAGACTCCATCTCCACTAAAAGTACAAAAACTAGCCAGGCATTGTGATGGACACCTGTAGTCCCGCTGCTTAGGAGGTTGAGGCTGGAGGATCCCTTGAGTGCAGGAGTTTGAGGCTGCTGAGAGCTAGGCTGACATCACGGCACTCTAGCTTGAGCACCAAGTGAGACTCTGTCTCAAAAAACAAATAAATAAATAAAACTACCTCCCTCTATGAAGGAGGAGAGAAAACAAAAGAAACCCTCCTCATTTCTACTTTCCCAAGTAATATTCCATTTTCACTCTCCTATGGTACAATTCCAAGGCATGGAATACAAAAGCAACTTTAAAAAAATCTACTTACAAATAATTTTATTACTCAGATACTTTTATGACAGTGTGGAGGTTAAGCTTACAGTCACTCTGGAGCCACACTGCCTGGCGCTCAAATCTGAACCCAGTGCTTGGAGCACTGTTAAGCATGTCTTTTATCCTCTTCACATCTTGATTTCCTCATCTGTAAGACGTGGGTACTTAAATGTCCTAAAGCTTCCCTGTCTTAAATAAAATAAATTTGTCATATGCTTGTCATAATGCCTGGCACTTGATAACAGAATAGTGGCAGGTTACTTTACAAGACTTAATAAAATGCATGTAAAAATTGACATAAAGGATCTTTCCCAGATTAAGCAGGGGTGTCCAACATTTTTCTCTCCTGCTACCACTGGAAGAATAAAAGTAATCTTGAAGTTAAATTCAAAAACACTAATGAAATCTGATGAGCAAAAAAGACAAAAAAAAAGATCTGTAAAGATAGTAGTCACTTAAATGAATTTAAATCTATTCAAAAAGTAGATGGAACAAAGATAAAATAACCTCAGTGAATGTGTATAAATGTGTATAAATGAGACTCGTCCCATCAGCTCTCATGACATTTATCCTTCGGGACTCATAAATGAAAGGGTATAAAATAGTCACTGACCACAGGACACATTAGCACATTTTGATCTTTGTAATCCAAAACATTTAGTTTTCAGATTTTACCAGGCATAATATAAAAGCGATTAGTGTTGTGGCCCCTCAGAAGTGAGAAGTTGTTTGAGGTTGCTTTTCCACGCATGCTCTGTGATAAACGGTTCCCAGAAATCAACTGGAATACGACCAAGGCAGGTGATTCAATATGTGAGCATACTTTGACATGCTACAAAGAATAATTCCATGATCTCAGCCAAAACCATTGATCACAATCCTGAAAAATAATGTCTATCCTGCAAAATCTTCCTATAAAATAATGTTATAAACAACTACTAATCTTTCTGCATTATAGAAAAGCATTCCATTTCACCTGCGACTTCTCTATGTGTGCCTTGTGCACAATAAATTGCAACTTCGTTTCATGCGTGGCTCTAAATTAATCCACTGTGGTAAAAAACAAAAATATGACACAAATTATTGTTAAAAAACATTAAATTGATATAAGCACTGACATGCAAAAGTCATCTGATTTGGGGTCATGTTATAAGCAATTAATCAACAAAGAATATAGTCAAATCTGCCCATCTCCAAAACAGCCCTTTTGACTAACAGCATGCTTGAGAGCATAATCTATTTGTTACTAAACTCCTACACTATACTATAGAATTTCGTCTTTAATAAATATGCAAGTCAAGCTTATCTTTGCTAAACACTTTAGTTTCCATTTCTAAAACTGAACCTGTGTGTATCATTTTTCTTCCTATGTTACATGATAGATCTCCTGGGTGTTAATAAGAGTATCTCCTCACAGTGGAATGCAAAAAGGTGGTAGCTTTCATTCTGAGCTGTTTATTACTCCCTACAGTCAATTATTCTTTGTAATCAAGAATTTTAAAACTTCCAACTCTTAGTATAAATACATTAGTGTGTCACATTTCAACCTTGACCAGAACACAGCAAAATGAGTTTGCCAATATCCTACACAAAACTCCTCATCTATGTGTGGTAAGAAATTTTAAATCACTTGGAAAACAAAAAGCTAGTAGCTGCTATTAGCAAGCTGTTGACATTTCTTAAGGAGATGTGACTTCTTTTACAGTGTCCCAGCTATAATTCTGAACTGACGCCAGCCTATGAGCTTTTCTATGCCTGCAGAATTGTGTTTTGTTTTTTATTTGCTGGGTGATATGTAGTCAGAGATTTGTTTATCACCTCATGCAGATCCCTTTGAACAAAGCGTGATACAGTGGGTATAGAACTATTAAAAATATTTACTGAAAATGCCTATGTAGTGGTTTGAATTATGTTTAACATTGAAATGTTTTATATATGACAAACTAAAATTGACCCAAATGTATATTTTAAGCACAGATATATAACTAGATATGCAAATATAAATATATTTTTGCCTATATTAGAAAATTAAAAAGAAAACCTGTTGTATCTTTATACATATTCAATTTTCTGATAAATACTATTACTTCTCACTATACATTACTAAGACCAGTCAGTACTTTTCCTTCCATCAAAATAGGCAAATCTTTATATGGAGCTTCAGTTGAATCAGAAATTTCTTTCACCAAGGATTTTCTCCCCCCCCCCTTTTTTTTTCCTGTCTTTCACTGACTTAACAGATATCTTAGAAAGCAACCTTTCTTGCTGGTGAGTGAGATCCTCTCATTTCATGACAGTAACAGCTTGGAGTCCTGGACGAGAGCTGCCTGTGGTCTCTCAGGCATGTGTGCTGAGCGTAGGGATATGATAAGACTAGTTCTTCAGATAAAAAAGTAAAGAGGATAAAAACAAAGCCAAACGTGCCCCCACTCCCCCACTGACATGTAAGTCTAAAAATCAAGTTAGGAAACCATCTCTCCATCTTTCTGCCCATTTCACAAATCTGTATCCCATCAAAGAACAAGCGAGCAAAAGCTCCCGTTCTTTTCAGACAAATATTCAAGAGGAAACCAAAAGAAAATTAAATGGTGAAATGTCATTTCTTAATTAAAAAATACACTCACAAATAAACTAAAACAACCACATCAAATAAAGAAAAGGGCTCTGAATGATATAAGAAAGGGTAACTTTAATGACTGGTTCAGGGTAGGAGGAAACATGGGACTACTTCTGATAAAGTTGTCAGGGAAGGTCCTCTGGAGTTATAGCTTCTGAAATGAGAAGAAACTAAATACGGAAAAGAGTTGGGAGAAGACAAAACAGTCTCTGGCTCTCTGTTACATTATTCTACTTATTCTAAGGTGGTTGTTTTGTTATTTTCATGTCCATATAATTGGGGTATATGTTAGACTTGCGATTGGCTGTATGGTAGTCATAAACTTTGTAGCAACATGAACAAATGTACTTGTTATTTCCAAAAGCATGAAGGGAAAGTATTAATGTCTTGATGTTTAAGCAACAAAAACATTGTGGTTTTTTGTTGTTGTTGTTATTGTTGAATTTCACTTTGTTGATCCCGGTCGAGTGCCATGGCATCATAGTTCACAGCAACCTCAAATTCCTGGGCTTGAGCGATCCTCTTGCCTCAGCCTCCTGAGTACTTGGACTACAGATGCCCACGACAATGTCCAGCTATTTTTAGAGATGAGGTCTCACTCTTGCTCAGGCTGATCTCAAACTCCTGAGCTCAAGGAATCTGCCTGCCTCAGCCTCCCAGAGTTCTATTTGAAGGGCGGGCCTATGGCTCAAAAGAGTAGGACACTTCCCTTATGCCAGAGGTGGGTTCAAACCCAGCCCCGGCCAAAAACACTGCAAAAAAACCCAGAGTGCTATTTGAGGAAAATATAGGATGGAGTTTGTTGTTAAAAAACAAAAAAAGAAAGAAAGAAAGACAACTTGCACCAACACCATATATGAAATCAAGAAATACCAGCATTAACTCTGACAAAATGTCAACTGTTTGTAAGAACATCCCAGGAAGTAGCCTGGAGCACCCTCCTCGTAATTGCCCAATCATCAGTGCTCTTCTGGTATGGACAGTGAAAATGAAATGTCTTCAAAGTTACTACGAACTTTAGCATATCAATGTCAGGCAACGTCAGGAATAACTAAATTTATTTTGCTCACTTTTTTGTACTTTATGGATAAACAACAGAAACATACTAAAAATTCCAATTTTGATAATTATAATATTAAAAGGCTCTTTTCTAAGTAATACAAAAAAATTATGCTATAGTTTCCCAACATATTTTTCCATTCTAATGGTACATAAAATAAAATGTCACTTCACAATTGATGGTCTCTTGGATACTAAGAAATTGTTGGTCTTTCCAATGTGCTGCTGTGTAGTGGTGAGTAAAAAAGATATGGCCCCAACTTTTACCAGGCTTTCTCTCTAATGGGGAGTAAAAATATCACTGAGAAAGTTAACTTGGTAATTAAAGGTTCTGATAATTACTAAGAAGACAAAAATAACAATTAGGCACAGTGCACATAAGTGATTATAGTGAGGGTGGGATGGTGAATCTAATTTAGATGGGATGGGTTGTCAAAGAAAGGTTGTCAGTAGATATAACCTTTAAACTGGGACTTGAAAAGAATTGAAGGAAGAGCAGCCTGCCATGTGAAGGGTAGTGGGGAAGCATCTCAGGCATCTCAGGCAAAAAAAAAAGCAAAGTGTTTTAGAATATTCTGAGAATAGACAGATTTGGGAGACCATGAATCGTGAAGGGAGAACTGTCATGAAAAGAGGTTGGTGAGGAACTGGGTGTGTTTCATGAGAGGAAGATCACACGGGGCTTTATGGACAGTGTGGGGGAATTTTTATTTTCCTCTAAGTGCAAATGGAAGGCATTAACGAGTGTTGACTGATGGAGGGACATCATCACAAGTCAGGGTTTAAGCAGATCCTTCTGGATACTCTAAGGAGATGGAATTATAAGTGGGCAATGGAAGCTGCAAAGTTGGTTGGAAGGCTACTGCTATCTACAGTCAAGTGAGAACTAATGGTAATTTAGACTAGGATAGGGACAGTGGAGATAAAAAACATATAAATGGATTCTGGATACAATTTGCCAGTAAATTGATAGGACTTATTGAAGAATTAGATAGGGATTGGGAAAAAATCCAAAGTAAATTAGAGTTTTTTTGTTTCTTATTTTTTGTTTCTTTTCTTTCTTTCTTTCTTTTTTCTTCTTTTTTTTTTTAACGTCCTTAGAGGATTTTTTGGATGAAGTTGTTTTTGTACAAAATAAAACACATTATGAAAATGATACAGTATGGAGCTTAAGGATAGAGAAAATTTTTCAATTTGGTTACCAAATTTATAAAATAGGCATAATTAGAATGACCTCCAGTAAATTTGGTGTCAGTTTCATATCCCTTATTAATGGAAGATTTAGAAACTTTAAGAGTTATTGGGAGAAATGGCATAAATTGAGGGGAACGAAATCTAGTTATGTCCAGATGCTGTTGTGGAATATAGTACCAAATATAGTACTTCCCAAAGTATGTGTTTCTTGCATACGTTCTTTTCCAAAGAAAATTATTTTTTGGAATGTTTAGATATAAAATCACCAGACATCTATTATACTCTTTTCTAGACAAAGGAGCAATGTCCATTTGGCTGATTCCTTTGGACTCCTAGTTTATCAGCTTTCAGAAAATACTCACTGGTCACCTATTTCACTCCAAGTGATCAGCCAAATGGCTTAGATCATACATTGTGGAGTGGAAGGAGCATGGAAGTTGTGTTTCCAAGGTGCCATTTATGAGACATTAATATAATCTACCACAAGCTAAGCCTTGGTGGCGGAAAGTCTGAAATTCCAATTCCAGTTATGCTGAAAGTGAGCTAAATGACTGAGCGAACTCTTTTAACTCTAAGCCACAGGTGCTTAATTTATAAATATGATTATTGTGTACAATTGAACAGTAAGATTATGCAATGGTGAGTCAATTAATATTGGTTACTTCCTCAAATCCTACTTTAACACTAAAATTTGGTAATAACTGGAAGTATCACCAAGTTGGAGGCTAGGCCATAATTGTTTAGCTACATATACATTAGTTTTCATATTTCAAAATGACAATACTAGTCAGTATTGAATTGAACATGCTTTAGAATTTACCTTTTCAATAGTGGCATTACAGCTATACATACTCTGTCACCCAGTCCCCTATAAAAATAAATCACACAAACGTAGAATGTTATTATTTACACAATCTATTGCAATGGAGTATGGGTTCTAGGTATTAGCTACTTGTCACTAGGAATGTTGTAGAAGAACTTATGAATAAAAAGTACATCAAAAGGGAAAAATATTCTCTACTGCAGTTGTCTGTCTGTGTATTTGACACTTAGAACGATTCCTCTATATGAGATTACTTTCATTAATAATCATGTAGCAATCATTGTTTTCTTGATTGGTTTTGGTTTTAAAATAATTGGTTTAATAATAAAAAATCTTAATTTTAATATATTAATGAAATCTTTCATGTATAACCTAAAATCTGATAGTTAAACAAAATCATACACCTGAAGTTTGCACTCAGTTTTACCATTTTATAAATTTAAATACAAAGGACAAGTAACCATATAGAATAATTGACTTTGTCTTTATAATCATTGCTAAACGTTAATGTAGAAACTACAGGGATGTTTAATGCCATATATGCTCAGGGATTATACCACAAGGTTACATTAGCTGCACTCACAACAATTTTTACATCACTTTAAACAAATATATTCTCCAAACCAACGTGTAAAACTGTGTCTCTACATAGAGGAAATGAGTGCAGGATTAGGAGTTCTCTAAATTAACTTCTGTATGAGATATGTTTATTAAAGGATAAATAATTAAAATGTGCTGCTTTGAAGCTTACATACAGGGTGGCCATAAAGTTCGTGTGCAATCTACAACTATTTAAATTGCATACGGACTTTATGTCCACCATATATTGTATATACGTAAATATATTAAACATAGTAAACATAGAGTTGGGGGGATTCAGATTGATTAAAAAATATTTTCCATAATGATATATTTTATAATTGACACCGTTCAACCTTAAGCTTGCACAGTGATTAAAAAGAAAAAAAAGATAGGCTTTCCGAGTGTTTCACGTTTTCTGTAGTGTCTCCTGTAGGCCTGTTGGCAAGGCTGAGGACTGTCACAAGTCCACCACTGGCACAACAATGCTCTTGTGTCAGAGTTTTTACTAGGTAAGGTCTTTTTTTTTTCTTACACAACCACAGAATTACTTGGGGTTGTATTAGCTGCTGTCATTAGAAGACTCAGAAACGCATAATGACTCAACACAGGGCATCAGAAATGTCCTGCTCATGAACATCTTATGAAGAGGATGGGATGAGTATCCCTAATCAATGGGCCAGAGCTTGTGATAACAGATCCTCCATGTAGTCATCAAGGATCCAGGATGACGGATGCACTGTGGCCTTTGACCTGTTGTTTTTAAGGGGTAATTTTCTTAGGGGTGAAGAACAGAAAAGGACATTTATGTACTAGGCTTAAAAATGAGACATGATCCAGGCACCGTGGCTGACACCTGTAATCCTAGCACTCTGGGAGGCTGAGGCGGGTGGATCACCTGAGTTCAGGAGTTCGAGGCCAGTCTGAACAGGAGTGAGACCTCATCTCTAAAAATACCAGAGCTTAACGGTGGACGCCTATAGTCCCAGCTACTTGGCAGGCTGAGGCAAGAGGATCGCTTGAGGTTTCTGTGAGTGATGATGACACTACACGCTACTGAGGGTGACAAAGTGAGACTCTATCTCAAAAAAAGAAAGTGAGACGTGATACACCAGCTACCATTTTGTTGACTAAACTTAGTTATATAACTGCACTAAACTACAAAGGAGACTGGGATATTTGTTTTAAGTATATACTCAGAAAGAAAAGAAAACTGGTATCCATGAGCAATGAGTATCTCTACCATATTTTATCTGATTTGGCAAAAAATCTGCCCCCATCTCTGATATTTCCTGAAGTCTCAACTGAGTGTTTGCCGCCATAGACTGTAGTTCCTTTTCCATTTGTTCTCACACCACTTGCCCTGGTTAAGACACATTATAGTTTAAAGGAAGTGTGATGTTGAACACTAGTGAATGGAATACCATGAATAGAACAGTATAGACATCAACTCAGTTCATCTCGCTAATTTAATTCTATATTCTTCTATCCATAGGAACTATCTAAAGAGTTGCCAGATATTAAGCATCATTCTACAGCCACTGTTATCCCATCACTCAGCTCAACAGCCCCCTAAAAATAGAACTAAGAAAAAACTTGCCTTTTTATCTATGCAATCCCTATCTATACTTCTCTATTTTGAAACATTTTCTCTGAACCTAGTCCAGTTTTACGCATGGGTAACTCAGACCTTTATTTTGCTTTCTAAGGGCTTCACTATTCTGTCCACTACCTCCATAAGCTCTGTCCTATTCTAAGTTGTATTGAGTCAATGTGATGTTGATCTATGCCACCACGTAGGAATATATAAGATCTGCCCTGTATTGGAAATGTTAAAACACTGCACTAATGCAATGAGAAAAACTCCATATGCCACACACGAGAAAGTCCAGTGACTTTATGAAAACATGGACTTTAAGCTAAATGGGGTACAAAATTTAGTAGAGGTGATTTTTGTGTCCATTATATGATTGTAAATGACCACATAAAGGACTTAACTAAATTACATCTTCTACATAAGTGCTGCAATGATTGATAGGTTTAGGGTTTAGGTTTTAGGTGGAGGATAAGGTGAAAATAGTAATTTATTAGCTGAAACATATTCTGCAAAACTATGAAAGTAAATTCCTGACTATAGATATTTCCTTATTACTAAGTGAAATGTCTGATTCATGGGAAAATGTAAATACAATGTGAACGTATTTTCTTCATTTTAAAAAAGCATATATTTAGCCTAATTTCATTAATAGAAAAAGGCATTAATTACACCCCTTTAAGACATAAAGGTATAACACTGCCACCAAAGCAATGAGAAGGACATTTGTTTTCATTTTGTTCTCTGAAATAATGAGAAGGTTTTATCTACTGCCCCTCTATGTAAATAATTGGGTTCTAAAATAATACAGAATTATCAATTTCCACATTAACAGAATGCCTTCAAGCAAAAAAAGCATGACAGCCATAGAAGCTTTAGACTTTGGGGCACACATATGAAGTGAGGAAAATAAAACCTGTAATCCTAGCACTCTGGGAGGCTGAGGCGGGTGGATCACCTGAGTTCAGGAGTTCGAGGCCAGTCTGAACAGGAGTGAGACCTCATCTCTAAAAATACCAGAGCTTAACGGTGAAGAGAGTCAAACACTTATGTCCAATGCATGACTCTGAAAGTTTTTCAAAAAGTCATTTTTCTTCTCTAGAGTTCAGTTTTTTAGCTGGTTAGTTGATTTACATTGTTTATAAATTACAGGACTTTGTCCTTTTTCTCTCTAAAATATTATACTTATAAAGAGGGTAATTACTACTTAATTATCACAACTGTTTGGAAAAATATAATAATAAATAAGGAACACTTTTCTATATAATATCCCCTATTACAATAGATTGACCTTCCTTTATAATACATACAAGGGTTCATCAGTAACACTCATTTGTTCACATAATTCTAAGGCATTCAGAAAAGAAGGGGAAATTTAAATACTGTATTTCCTATGCTCCCTAAGGCAGGAAAGGGGCTGCTTCAGAAACAACACTGCTCATGGCAGGTCACACACATAAAATATTCACACAATCCCAACCAACACCAGCAGGAAGAATTCACTGAGGACAGAGTCAGAACACCGATGATTTGTTAAATTGCACTGAGACCTCTGTGTGAGTGAAAAAAACCTTGTTAAATTTCATGCCCTGAACTGAACTTCATCTGTATGTAGGATTTTATTTATGAATTTTTTCTGATAATAAAAATTATAACCTCTTATGAAGAGTGGGTTTGTTCTCAGTGGAGCCAACACTCTGCCCCCAACCCACTGACTGCAGGGAACAACATGACCATTGTTATGTGTAGAAGCCGGCCCTGTGGACGCTAGAGGATTGCACCTGTTTGTTTGCTGTTATCAAATGCCAGAAAGCTCTGACTTCTCAACCACAGAGCAACATAAACTCCCCTGAAAAATCATTTCTGTGCACACAGAGGTTTAGCAGCATGCTTTCTTCCTGGGAAGGAAAAGAGCACGCCCCTGACCATCACGCCATCAAGACTTCAAGATGTGTTTGTTCTTTGCAAGCTCAGTTTTATTAAAAAAGTTATATTAAGCTCCCCATGATGGGCCAGCTTTAGGTTAAAGAGGAAAAAAGTTAGGGAGTTGTCATCAGAAAATGATCTTAATATGGAATAAAGCTATTCTTGTTTTCTAAAGAAGTAATTATTTAAATCATTTGTAGAATTTAGAAAGTTGTGTATAGTTCTAAAAATAGAAAGGTGCTTTCTAAAGGTGTAATTTTTCTATTACAGGGTGCTTTGAAAAGACATTTTGCTGAATACTTTCTCCTAATCTACAGCTCTCCAAACAACAATGTCATATATGTAAATTTGGGGTAACCCAAAATCTGGTTTCAATCTTTGCTGACAGTGGTTGATAGGATAAGGGAGTATGCTACTTTAATTTCCCTCCCCCCCCCACGCGTCCCTTTTAATAGGAGAAAAGTGTAAATCTAATAGCTTTAATACACAAAGACCACACACACACACACACACACACACCAATAAGCAAACAAAAATAAAACTTTTTAGGTATATATAATGCTTGTTCACTTTGGTGCCATCTTTCCCTCATTCTTCCCTCAACACAGTTTGTGATCTCAAACTCTGCGTGTTCTTTGGCAGATCCTGACCATGGACGGTGGCAGGAATCTCTGCAGTCACACATATGCAAGCTGAGTACTATTTATCTGAGGGATGAGTGTGTGAGAGACAGGGGTGGGGGAAGAAGACAGAATATGACTACACAGTCCATTTGTAATTTACTCTCTTTCTCTTGGCCCAATGTTTCAAAAGAAAGCCATGTGTTTCAAAATATGAAAAAAAACTTTAAAAAAAGAGAAAGAAAACCAAAAAAGTTCTTACAAGACAGACCCTAAAGCAGTTTGAAAACATCAAATAAACCCCCTCCAGCATGTTCTCCCCACGTGGTGCCTTTGTGCATACGTCTCAGCCTGGGGGTATATTTCCTATGATATCTAAAATGTTTCGGTGTCATGTTGATAGATAGAAACACATATGGTTTACTTATTTCCCATTCTGCCTGCTGAGTTGCTACAATGTTTTCTATAAAATTAATTATATATAAAAATGGATTTTTGGAAGCCAAATGTCATTTTTTAGCCATGAATAGAAAAATAGCATATAATAAGTTGATTACATTGCTCTCAGGATGTGTGTCAATGACACACAGTGTGCGCGGTTAAGCCTCAGAGAGATTGCACACACATATGTATATAGCTTTGTAAGTACATATACACATATGCATTTATACGCATATACATATATTTATATAGGGAGAAATAATATGTACATATATGCACATATAGTCTTTTCTAATACCTTTTATAATTAGATATATATTTCTAATATCCCTATCAGTTCTGCTGTTCCTTTTGGCCGTATTTGTCTTGTCTTAGTTCTAGGTATGTGTCTGCATTTATTTTTCTTTTTGAATCTTTAAAACAGCTATGAGCTGTTCATCTGCATGAGGTCATACTATGATTATTTTACAGAAAGCTGATTCTGCTTTCTACCCTAAAGAGTAATGTTTCAGAGACTGTAACTTTTCTCTAAGTCACAGAATTCAAGGAGTTTAAGGAAAAATAGAGAAGTACCTTTTAAATATTTTTCTCATGGCATGCAGATAAGAAATGAATAGGAATATATAATCTTCAAATTAATATTATTGCTTTATATTAGAAAAACTTTGGTCTTGTACACAGAATACAATACCTAGTTGAGAACTTTAACAGTGGTTCTAAGCAATCTGAGTGTCTCAGTTGTTAATTACTTTGCTAATGGAGTAAATAATACAAACAAATATGAAGTTAAGTCTAAAAAACATGTGCGAAATGCCTCTAGGATGTTTTTCTAAGCTTTTGTCTTTGGAGTAAAGATTCTGATTTTAGAATGCAAGCCCCTAGCTTCCTGTAGCTACTTAGACTGGAAACCAAACTGACTCTGCAGGTGTCTCACATCTCCACTGTTTTGACAGCACACGGTTCACTTCTTTTTTACTCACTGACAGAGAGACCAAGCCGTGTTACAGCAATTGAGCTACCAAAAACACTATCAGCAGTAGCCTGCCCTTTCTTTAGAAGTTCAAGTTCTCAAGCAAACAGTAAGTGTTTTAATTATTTTTAAAAGCCCCAGAAAATACCTCTTATCCATTTAAAATAAGTCATCAAAATATTCTTAATGCAAGTTCAGCAAGTGGGGGAAGAATGAAAAATATACTGTGTATTGTTTCTGCTTATTTAGAACTAAATATGAAATATCTACGCATTCAAATCCCATTTTTTTGTGGAAAGGAGATTTAACAGGAACCAATGATTAATGAGCTTCAAATACAGTATAAAAGTAATCTCTGGGGAAACAAATTCTTAGCTGAATTGGTAGCTCTACCCAGCACAGACATATGAATACTTAGAGAGGAACTAAGAAATTAAGAAACGAACAATAAATAGGATTTTCTTGGCATTACTGGGAAGCCTTGGCTTAAACTCAATATTTAAAACCAACTAAATTGGTTTTGTTGCTCAGTTCACGTTCTTTCTCTCCTCCTTAAAAGTCAGCCAAAGTTTTTGGTTTTCCTTTGTCTTGATTTTCCCAAGCCTTAGCAGGGAAATAAAATAATTTATTGAAAGAATAATGGCTCCATCTTTAATGACATGTAACTAAATGTAAATGCATTTAGATATTTTAGCATGTTGTTATCCCTATGTAAGGAAATAAACACACTCTGAACAATTAAACCCTAAGAGAGGTCCCTAGAAATGCACGTAGAATTACATTTTTTAATTAAATGCTTGAACTTCAGTTTCCAAGTGCTCAGAAAGGAAAAATACAGCACCGTTCTCTGCTGAATTGAAAGGTGGAATGTCATGTCCTCTCTTGTTCTAAGGAGGGAATTTGAGCACTAAGAAAATGTGACTCACGTGAAAGCCCTAAATTAGTTTCATGGTAGGGCTGAGTACATTGGGTACTTTTTCTTATAACCCAGTTACAACCTAAGAATAGGGGAAAGAGGGAAAGGGAGAGGAGGGAGGGGGGAGGTGGGTGGAGGGAGGGGTAATGGTGGAATTACATCTGCAGGGGCATCTAACAAGGGTATATGTGAAACTTAGTAAATGTGGAATGTAAATGTCTTGGCACGGTAACTGGGAAAATGCCAGGAAGGCTATGTTAACTAGTGTGATGAAAATGTGTCAATGGTCTTGTGAAGCTAGTGTATGATGCCCCATGATCATATCAATGTACGCAGCTATGATTTAATAAAAATAAATTAATTAATTAAAAAAAAAAGAAAATGTGACTCACATTTTGCCATAGAACTTTTCCAAGAAAATAGGCAGCAGGTAAGTATTATCAAATAATAAAGGAAAGGAAGAAAAAAAAAAAAACTAGGAAAATTCCACTTTCATTTCATAATTGAAAATTTGGTGCAAGATTATTTTACAGAGAACTGATTGTGATCACGGTGATGTATCTAAGGTACAGGTGGGATGAGAGCATGAACCTTCTGGTTACTAGAGGAGAGGGGACTTCTCTAAAATCAACCAAAGCTGCCAAGAAAGAAGAACCCCCGAGGAACACACCTTCAATAGAGGTGGCATGGACTGACAAATAAATTAATGCTTTCAAATAGTGTTACTCCACTGAGAACTGTATAAGGAAGTGGAAACGGGAAGGGAACTAACATTTATTTTGTTTTAAGCCCCATGCTAGGCAACCTGCATGCAGCATTTCATTAACTCCTCACAGTCAAACAAGAAAACTGAGGAACAGAATTTAAGTGATTTTATGTTCCTTTCTTGGTTGCAGTTCTAAAATCAAATTTAAAATCATCAGATTTCAAAGTTTAGGCTATTTTTATTATTTCATGCTTTTAGCACTAGAAGAAAGAATGTTGAAAGTATGGTTTTTATAAGCTAGGAATACACTTTTTCATCTAAAACAGAGTGAATTGCAATCACCAACCAATATTCTCAAAAATTTATATTTCTGGATTAATAATCTTTCAATCCTTCTACCTCTGAACTCTACTTTTGTACCTTTGCTTTCCCCAAATGATTTCTGACTTCATGCTCGAACATGATGCTTCTTGGATACACAAGAGCTAGTTAATACTCTATGATTGTTTTACATTTTTACCCCAAGGAAATGATAATCAGAAAACTGTAAATGGCAACAGAGTACAAATATTATACCCATGTATAGATTTTCAACTGTGTCCTTTGTATCTTGCTAATTTCATTACGTCGTTTTTAAAGGAATTTTTCTACTTTACAAACTAGTTGGCTTAAATAGTCATTTGCAATTTAAATTAGAAATGATTTTTAGAAAGAAAGCCATGGGGGGCATCATTCTATGTTTATTTGAGCATGTGACATTCAAAAACAGACTATAGCTTAGGAGCTTCAACATCTATTAATTTGAGGAATATATATTACTATTCATTCTTACTGAAAAGTCTAAGAATTTGTCATTCAGAAGGAAAACGTTTCAATGTCTTCTTTGGCATTGAATATCTCTAAGTCATATTTTAATGGATTAAAATGTAAATGAACCGAAAAGTTACACTAAATCTCTCCCTGCTTAAAATTTAAATTAGACATTAAAATTGACATAAAAATGGCTCAGCAAATACTATTGTTTTAAATCTTTCTTCGATATTTTAAATTTAATAATCAACCAAATGTAACAGAAGTCACTGCTCATAGTAATACTATTAAATACATAAAACAACTAGATAGCTACCTAAATTATTCAGTGATGATCTTCAGTAAAATCACAAATGAGTCGACAACCTACATTGTGACCTCTGATGTATTTATTCTACACAAGTGATAGGTTTTCTTAGTTTAAGAGGCACTTGAGCCAAGACACTTTCCTGATTCACCCCTTCTCCCGGAGCACCGTAGGCCTGTATTTGAAGCATGATACAATTTTAATTGGAAAGATTTATCATTATGACATGTAATTTCTAAGTACATGAAATGACAGTGTAATGCATAAATGTGAAGTTCAGTTTCACATTCATACGTGAACAATGGAATCAATTATATCGTCTGTTCCTTCCTTCATTGCATTTTTCTATACATGCTCTATAAAAGATACGTCTCTAGGTATGTCAAGGACTACTTCATGTCTTCTCCAATTTTTCTTTGCAAGACATACTACACACTACTCAGAACAAGAATCTAAAGCTCACCTCATATAACATTTTATAGATTTCAGTGACCTCAGATTACAATTAGATCACACATGAATTTCAACACTTAGACATTTTTAAATTTTCTTCCCAATGGTAAATGAGAATGGATATCCAAATACATACAGCCATATAACTCTCAAAAATATTTTTAATTGTGACCCTGTCTTCCTTGAATCAAATATCTTGAATAAATAATATGTTCAGAATAATGTAGTTAAAAGAGTGCTAACTAAGAGTAAGACAAAAAACTCACTTGAATAAATTATTAATCTTCTCTGGGACACAATTTCAAGATGAGAGAGAGAAAGATTAGTCAATATCTAAATTGCCTCTTAACTCCACATATTCTATGATTCTTTCCAATTTTGCTTTTATAGAGTAATAGGATAAGAGGATTTTACTGTTCTTTAATCCCAAAATATGTACTAGATTTAAATGTGGTATATCCTTTCTTGATTTATAGGTTTGAAATTTAACTTTTTAAATTAAAAATGTGAGCTCAAAATAAAATAATGTATTTACCTTTAGGACATAAAAAAATTGTGGATCTAATTAGTAAATAAATTAATTAGTAAGTAATTAGTAAGTAAATTAGTGAGAGTTAGTAAACCTAAAAGGAATGACCTGCCTTTTAATAATTTAAATGTCTCCTCTATCTTCTTATCAAAAATAACCCCAAGTATTATTATTCTTCATCAAGGGAATAGAGTCTAATAATTACTAAAACCAAAAGAGATATTTTATAAAATTTCTTCTGTACAGATAAACACAAAGAAATGTCTGTTTTTGTTTTTGTTTTTGTTTTTGTTTTTATTAAATCATAGCTGTGTACATTAGTGCAATCAAGGGGTAAAATGTGCTGGTTTCATATATAATCTGAAATATTTCCATCATTATTATTTAATATAGCCTTCATGGCATTTTCTTAGTTATTGTATAAAGACATTAGTATTTTAGATTTAGTAAGTTTCGCCTGTACCCTTCTAACGTGCACTGTAGGTGTGGCCCCACCCATTACCCTCCCTACACCCCACCCTCTTTCCTCCTCTCCCCTCCCTTGGCCCTTTCCCCATAGTCTTGTGCTATAGTTGGGTTATAGCATTTATGTGAAAGCTATAAATTAGCTTCATAGTAGGGCTGAGTACATTGGATACATTTTCTTCCATTCCAGAGAGACTTTGCTAAGAAGAATATGTTCCAGCTCCATCCATGTAAACATGAAAGATGTAAAGACTCCATCTTTCTTTAAGGCTGCATAGTATTCCATGGTATACATGTACCACAATTTGCTAGCAATAAAAACAAAGCAGGAGGAATCACGCTACCAGACCTGGGACTATACTATAAATCAATAGTGATCAAAACAGCATGGTACTGGCACAAAAACAGAGAAGTAGATGTCTGGAACAGAACAGAGAACCAAGAGATGGATCCAGCTACCTACCATTATTTGATCTTTGACAAGCCAATTAAAAACATTCAGTGGGGAAAGATTCCCTATTTAACAAATGGTGCTGGGTAAACTGGTTGGCAACCTGTAGAAGATTGAAACTGGACCCACACCTTTCACCATTAACTAAGATAGACTCTCACTGGATAAAAGATTTAAACTTAAGACATGAAAC
>CAUYPK010160932.1:0-19655 GCA_963574355.1 Loris lydekkerianus | reverse complement strand
AGGCAACTTTGTTGCAGTGGAACAGCAGCGTGTACTTACACAAACCAGCACGGCGACCCCACACCTGAACCTCAACCTGTACTTACACAAACCTGCAGTGCAGCCCCCACACCTGAACCTCAGCCTGTACTTACACAAACCAGCACGGAGACCGCACACCTGAACCTCAGCCTGTACTTACACAAACAAGCACTGCGACCCCACACCTGAACCTCAGCCTGTACTTACACAAACCAGCACTGCGACCCCACACCTGAACCTCAGCCTGTACTTACACAAACCAGCACGGCGACCCCACACCTGAACCTCAGCCTGTACTTACACAAACCAGCACGGCAATCCCACACCTGAACCTCAACCTGTACTTACACAAACCTACAGTGCAGCCCCCACACCTGAACCTCAGCCTGTACTTACACAAACCAGCACAGCAACCCCACACCTGAACCTCAGCCTGTACATACACAAACCAGCGGTGCAGCCTCCACACCTGAACCTCAGCCTGTACTTACATAAACCTGCAGTGCAGCCCCCACACCTGAACCTCAGCCTGTACTTACACAAACTGGTGGTGCAACCCCCACACCTGAACTTCAGCCTATACTTACACAGACCGGCGGTGCAGCCCCCCTTACACCTGAACCTCAGTGTGTACTTACACAGACCGGAGCTACAGCCCCCCTTACACCTAAACCTCAACTCAGCGTGTACTTACACAGACCAGTGGTACAGCCCCCCACACCTGAACCTCAGAGTGTACTTACACAGAACAGCACTGCAACCCCACACCTGAACCTCAGTGTGTACTTACACAGACCAGTGGTGCAGCCCCCCTTACACCTGAACCTCAGTGTGTACTTACACAGACCAGAGGTACAGCCCCACTTACACCTCAACCTCAACTCAGCGTGTACTTATACAGACCAGTGGTACAGCCCCCCACACCTGAACCTCAGAGTGTACTTACACAGAACAGCACTGCAACCCCACACCTGAACCTCAGTGTGTACTTACACAGACCAGCGGTGCAGCCCCCCTTACACCTGAAACTCAGTGTGTACTTACACAGACCAGCGGTGCAGCCCCCCTTACACCTGAACCTCAGTGAGTACTTACACAGACCAGAGGTACAGCCCTCCACACCTGAACCTCAGTGTGTACTTACACAGACCAGTGATGCAGCCCCCCTTACACCTGAACCTCAGTGAGTACTTACACAGACTGGAGGTACAGCCCTCCACACCTGAACCTCAGTGTGTACTTACACAGACCAGTGATGCAGCCCCGCCTCCCCCTGACCTCTGCACCCCTGGGTGTGTGGCTGCTCTGCTGCTCCTCAGCTACAAACCTGCATGGCATGTTACTATGTGAATACCACAAGCAATTGTGACAGGATGGTAAGAATTTGTGTATCTTGACATATCTGAATACAGAAAGGACACAGTAGAGACCTGGCAGCAGGGTCACATGGGACAACTGGAAGGCCGTGCACGACTGTGCTCGAGTTGGCTTGCTCTTGTGGGCCTTCCAGGCTGATAATTTTTAAAATGACTCCTTGTTTATAATTCTTGAATTTTGGCCCTTAATTTCTGAGTTTCTCTCATTCTGACACAAGGTCTCCATGTTCTGTTGGTCTCCTCAACGTCTCTCAGCCTGTTTTCTTTTGGTGTGTTTGCTGGCGAGCATTTGTTTCTAAGGGATCATCTTCTGTCTATAGCAGGGGTCCTCAAACTGCGGCCACATGAGATGGTGTGATTGTATTTGTTCCCGTTTTGTTTTTTTACTTCAAAATAAGATATGTGCAATGTGCATAGGAATTTGTTCATAATTTTTTTTTAAACTATAGTTTGGCCCTCCAGTGGTCTGAGGGACAGTGAATTGCCCCCCTGTTTAAAAAGTTTGAGGATACCTAGTCTATAGTGTCATTGCCTTAATCTTGGAAGGAGGGTTGTTCAGGGCAGCTTTTTGTGCTTGGTGAGTTCCACCTTCTGGAGCCTAGGCGTGTGTACACGTGCGTCGCTCACAGAGACGTGGAGTTGGCCTTCTCAGGTTTTCTGGTCCTTTTGCTCTCCTCACCTTCCCTCTCTTTTCTGCCTATGTCATCCCTTCCTACCCAGCTTGTCCTACTCCCAGGTGTGTGTCTACAGTGTGGGCCCTGCTGGGAAGTTAGCCCCAACAGGTCAGTTTTGAGGCCCTCTTGGCAGAGCCCTGCATTCAGCCACCGCCAGCTTCAGGCTGGTCCTCGCCTGAGGCTGGCACAAGCCTCTGGCTGCTCTGCCGCCTCTGCTCCTCATAACTGTCAGAGACTCAGCACCTCTGGCTTCTCCCTGCACCACTGTGCAGGTCTAGTGCTGGTAGAGGTTCATCCTCTGCTGTTTGTAACTTCGTCACTTAAATATACTGTAAGTGTGGCCTACAGTATATTTGCTATCTGTTTGCCTTTTCTGTTTTATATGAGGATTCAGAGAAAATTTAAAACTACATGGCCTTTGCTTCCTTTCCAGAATCCTTTCCCATACCTTTTGGTGTTGAGTTCTCATAGATTACTTGTCTGAAGGAAAGAAAAGAGTGGCTGAGCATAGAACTTCTCGTTTTAAACCAATCAACTGAGGTATCCTTGGGGATTTGCTTCCCCAAGACCTTTTTTTCTTTTAACCATTTTTACTATTTTAAGTGTATAGTTCTGTAGCATTAAATACATTCACAATATAGTGTAAGCATCACCTGTGTCTATTATCAGAACTTTTCATCTTCTAAAACCAACACTGTCCCCATTCCCTCTTCCCAAACTCCTGGCAGCCACGATTCTACTCTCTGTCTCCGTGAATTGAGTCCTCTTAGGACCCCACAGGAGTGGAAACAACAGCTTCATCTTCCCAGATGCTCGGTTCACGTAATGTCCTCAAGGCTCACTTATGGTGCAGCACGTATCAGAATCTCCTTCCTTCATGAGGCTGAATAACGTCCCACTTCTGCTCACCACATTCTGTTTGTGCATCAGCCACCAGTGGGTGTGTGTTCTGCTCCATAGCTGGCCTGTGGTGACCATGCTGCTGTGGACAGGGGTATTCAGTGATGTGCTCAAGTCCCCGCTCTCAGTGCTGTGGGTCATGTGGGATTGTGCAGGTGATTTTTTGAGGAATGACCACCTTATTTGCACAGTGGCTGCACAGGTTACATTCCCGTCAAGAAGGAATGGGTAGTTTCTGTACCTCCCTGCAACATTTAATATTCTCTGGGGGGTTTTTGTTTGTTTTTTTGAGACAGTCTCACTCTGTCGCACTTGATAGAGTGCCATAGCATCATACTCAACCTCAAATCCTTGGGCTTAAGTGATCCTCTTCCCTCCGCCTCCCTGAGTGGCTGAGACTACAGTTGCTTACCACAACACCCAGCTAGTTTTTTTTCCTATTTTTAGTAGAGACATGGTCTCACTCTGGCTTAGGCCGGTCTGGAATTTCTGAGCTCACACAATCCACCTGCCTTGGCCCCCCAGAGTGCTGGGATTATAGGCGTGAGCCACTGTGCCCATCTGTAATGGGCATCCTGGGAAGTGTGCCCCAGACTGTTCTCGCTGATTTTTTACTTCGAGGACTAAAACTCTTGCTTTTTACCTTCTCTGTTCCACTCTTTCCCTAAGAGTCTGAGACAAAATAGTTGTTAAAGTTAAAGCCTATTCTAGTTTATACCCTGATTACACAGTAACTGTCATCAGTATTTCAAGAAACAATTACTGGTCTTTTCTACAAAGAAACCAGCAAGCAAGCAGATAGCAGAACGGCAGTGCCGAAGGAGATTTGGGGGGGCTTGGTATGTCTGTGCAGACCCACGGCTCCGCGGCAAGGCCAGGGCTGCGTCCAGCAGGTGGCTGCCCCTGCCGTGGCTGGTGCGCCATCTCCTGCCCTCTGCTTTCCCACTTCTGTTTCCTGACACCCTCCACTGTCCATGCTGATGTCACCCAGGGTGGAAGTGCTGTTCCCTTGCTGCTCTAAATCTAGCTAGTTCAGGTCTGAGTGTAATGATCATTATTCTTCAAAAGGAAAATTTAGGAAATGCAGCCTGATTCCTATAGGATTATCTAGCTTCCTTTTTCAAATGAGAGTTAGTCTGATTCAAATTTCAAAATAACAGCAACTCTTCTTTTTTTAAATGGTTATCAGGAAGGACATCTTGAAATTTTAATGAATGATAAGATTTTTTTTTCTGACTATGTTAATCTGTGACTTTAGTATTTTCAGTATTTTGACGTAGTTTTGCTTCTGTTAGAAACAATCATTTAGGGCAGCACTTGTGACTCATTGAGTGGGGAGTTGGCCCCATATACTAATGGTGGGGGGGGTCAAACTCAGCCCCAGCCAAAACTGCAACAAAAACATAGCCGGGCATTGTGGTAGGCACCTGTAGTCCCAGCTACTCAGGAGGCTGAGGCAAGAGAATTGCCTAAGCCTAAGAGCTGAAGGTCACCACAGCACTCTACCGAGGGCAACAAAGTGAGACTCTGTCTAAAAAAAAAAAAAGAAAGAAAGAAAGAAAGGAACAATCATGTATGGGCAGTGCCTGTGACTCAGTGGTTAGGGCACCAGCCCCATATACCAAGGGTGGCGGGTTTGAACCCGGCCCCAGCCAAACTGCAACAACAACAACAAAAAATAGCCAGGCATTGTGGCAGGTACCTAGTCACAGCTACTCAGGAGGCTGAGGCAAGAGAATCACGTAAGCCCATGAGTTGGAGGTTGATGTGTTCTGTGACACCACAGTACTCTACCAAGGATGATAAAGTGAGACTCTATCTCTAAAAAAAATAAAAAATATTTAGCAAATTTATGGCCATCATTTTAATTGCAAGCAATTAGCTAATCAATCAGCAAATATTCAGTTAGTACCTACTATGTGAAGCTGCTTAAGACAGACATTTTGGGATGCGAGTAATTATAGGAGCAGCTGCCATGTTGTGGTGCTGATGTGGTGATCTTGTAACCCTTCAAGTTTCTGAGGTCACTGTCATGGTCTCTATGGAGCAGATGCGGAGACTGAGGTATAGAGTGGAGAGCGTAACTCAAGGCGATGTCATCAGTAAGTGTTCCTGTGTGGGTTTGAACTCAGGTCTTTCTGACTCCACATTTTATGCTCTGACCCCGACGTTTCTTTCCTCCCTGACCTCCCAGGCTTCCATCTTTATAACTTGAACTGTAAAGGACTGATACTATTTTAAATGAAGTAGATGCCAATGCTTTCTACTTTTAAAGCAGTAAGAATCTCCTTTATGCCAACTAAATAGTATAGATAGCACAAATTGGGAGGGACCTCAAGAAGCAATCTGCTCTATCAGCTAACATCTGCAGACGTGGCTTGGCTGATTTTTTTCAGTTGGTTAATGATAAATAACTCCACACACCAAATCCCTTCTTTTACTTAGAGCTGCACTTCACAGCTGACTCACACTGGTATTTCCACTGGGAATTATGCTACTCTTATTCAGTCACATAAGAACGCATTACAGAAGTTCCCCTGCTGCCAGGATGGGGCAGTGCCCACACCCATTCTGAACATTTTCCAAGTTAAAGTTGCTTCACTAGGCTCTTTGGAGGAGTCTGGGGTCTTGATTAAATTTTTGAACCAGTGCTCAAGAGGCTTCCAGGCTTCTCTTGAGCACCCAGTGACTTTAGGAGTAGGTCTCCAAGAACACCCACCAGGAGAGAGTGTGTTTTTCCCTCCCCCCACCCCCCATTTTCCCTTTTCACTCTGCCTGAAAGGAGGCTCCTAGTCCAATCTTCATGATGGCATCAGGCCTTATGGCCTGTTCATCCCAACTTTTATGGTGTTGTTTTGACTTTAGTCTGTTGTTTAGACTTTAGTTTGACTTTATTATCAATACCCTAGACAGGTTTAGAATAGGCAAGGCATAGATTTTCATTATTAGATAAACATTTATTGGGTATTGACTCTGTGATAGGTATTGTGGCAGGATGGGGAACAATGTTCATGCAGAGTTGAATTAGACATGGAATCACAGTAAATCATGAAATAGTGAACTCATCATTAAGGACAGCAAAGGCAGACTGCATCTAGTACCCTTTGGGGGATTTAACCAAAAAGTTCTGGGCCTCAGAAAGGAAGGGGCACATCCTCTTGTGCATCCAAGAGGAATTGGTATTCCAGTATTCCAGGCAGCATGGTTTTTGAGTTAACATTGAAGAATGAAAAGGAATTCAGAGATGAGATGAAAAGGAAAACACAATAGAGGGAACGTGTCCACTGTCGTGAACAGAGATTGGCAAATTAAAGTTGGTGGGCTGAATCTGCCCCTCTGCCTGACTAAGGATGGTCATGTGGAACATATCCACATGAGGGACTCCACCTAACAAAATCAAATATTTTGACCTGGTTATTTATACACTTACATTAACCTGAAATAAATTTACTTAAAAAATAAAATAAAATGAAAATCATTTGTATTTGTTGCTATTTTGCAATCTATGGGATTTTTCCCTTTTGATGTTGAAATGAAAAAAGGGTTAGCATGTCATTTAACTTTCATGTATAGGTGTTGCTTTTGAGAATGTTTTTATTATGACATCATGTTAACTTGGCAGACGTTAAAAAGTCTTAGGAACTGTTTGAGGCTCTGCAGAGGGTGGTCTGCAGATGGCAATGTGAGCGTGGCTGGTGAGCTTGCTGCAAGTGTAGACCGCAGGCCCCATTCAGACCCACTGGCTGGGTTCAAAGCTCAGTGGCTTCAGGTGGCATCACTTTGGGTAGCACATCACCCTTTGGGTCAGGAATTTCAGTGCAACTCCACTGGGCAGCCCTTCTGTCCCCCGGGGTGTTGACAGTTCCACAGAGGCATTTCAGCCAGGGCTGGG
The DNA here is from genome assembly GCA_963574355.1 of Loris lydekkerianus. Classification (NCBI taxonomy): domain Eukaryota; kingdom Metazoa; phylum Chordata; class Mammalia; order Primates; family Lorisidae; genus Loris; species Loris lydekkerianus. The sequence continues at coordinate 12,792 of CAUYPK010160932.1, read as the reverse complement.
CCAGATTGAAAGACCAGGAAGGAATCCCTGGCTCCCTGACATCCTTGCTGGCTCTGCAGAGCTCCTCTCAGCTCTCACCTTCTCTTTTCCCAGGTAGAAGGAACAATTCTGTGGGGACTGCCCAGCCTGGGGACCCTGTAGCATTGCTCCCCAGGACACCATCCCACTTGATACACTTTTTAGTTCTATAGTAATTTCCAAAAGGTTGTAAATTAGGGTCTAAATTAATTGCCCAAACAAGAAGTTACAAAATATATTTTCTTTCTCCACAAATATTTTAAAGAAGTTTAGTATAAGGATAATGTTGTTTTTGTTTTGTTTTGTTTTGTTTTGTTTTGTTTTGTTTTGTGACAGTCTCACTTTGTCACCCTTGGTAGAATGCTGTGGCATAATAGCTCACAGCAACCTCAAACTCTTGGGCTTAAGCAATTCTCTTGCTTCAGCCTCCCACGGGCATTGGTGGATCCCAGATAGATGCAGTTTTCAGTTGCTTGAGAGTTACTATGAAAAATAGGCCTAACTAATTCTGTACCCCATACTATACCATACCATACCATACCATACCATGAACTATATTGACTTAATATGAAAATACACCAATTAAAAGCAAATTAAGGGCAAGGCACGGTGGCTCACGACTGTAATCCTAGCACTCTGGGAGCCCAAGGCGGGTGAATCCCTTGAGTTTGATACCCCCTTAAGCAAGAGTGAGACCCCATCTCTACTATAAATAGAAAAATTGAGGTAAGAGGACTGCTTGAGCCCAAGAGTTGGAGGTTATTGTGAGCTAGATTCCATGGCACTCTACCTGGGTAACAGCTTGACACTCTGTCTCAAAAAAAAAAAAAGAAAAGGAAAAAAAAAGCAAATTAAGACAAATAAAGGCAACCTTCACTTACTGTAACATAGTTTTTACTGCATTACAAAACAGCTGTGTAGATGCCATGTACAATTTTAATGAAAATGCACTTTTTAACTTGACTACATTTTTTTTAACTTCAGATAACACACATAACGATTAAAACAAGCATTGACTTACTGATGACAGGGCACGCCAAGTTAAAACTCTGATTTTTTTTTTTTTTTTTTTTTTTTTAAGCAGGGCCACCCACCAGTTGCTTGAGTTCCAGATAATGGGGAGCTTCCTGTAGTTGTGAATCAGATTCTGTTTGGGCGGGCCTGTTTGGAGAGAGTGCATCCCTTCCTTTCTAAACCAGTCATCTGATTTGCAGTTTGACACATAGAGCAATGGCCTATTTTCTAAAAAGATTATATTCATTTGTAGCATTCAGATAAGTCAAAGATTATATTCATTTGTAGTATTCAGATAAGTCAGGTTTAAAGAAAGCTCAGTATACAGTATGTGAAAATTTGAGTCTCCAAAACAGATGAATTCGAGGATCATTACTTGTATGATTGAATAACTTTAATACATAAATCTTTTTCCAATGAAGTTTCCCAGATCTATAAAATTAAAATATACGTGATTCTCAGGAGCCCTTCTGTAAAGACTAGGCCTTGTGTCACTCTTGGGTTAGATTGCCAAACTTTATTGATCACGTGAATATCAGTGTGCTAAGAAGTAGTCATTGTTTTATGCAGTAGAAAAAGAGACTGGGATTTATTAACTGTTCTTTCTCTCTTTTGCCAGATTTAGAAATGGCTGTTGCATACTGGAAATTAGTACTATCTGGAAGATTTAAATTCTTAGATCTTTGGAACACATTCCTGCTGGTAAGCGTCCTTCCTGCATGTGCCCAGCATGAAGGGTGGGTCCACAAGTTTGGGGTGTTCATAATTGTGTGACTAGAGTCTCACAAGGGACATTTTGGATAAACTAAAAGTACCACACAGAGATCCACAGGCCCAGACAGGGAGCCTTGTGGCTTTGCCACCTGTGGGAAATGGCCTCAGATGGAGGGGCACCCAGCAGCCCCCTAAAACTCCTCCTAGACTGGGCTTTCTAGGTGGGCTACAAACCTCAGCAACTCTGATCCGTCCTCTCCTCTGTGGGCCCTCAATGATTCTGTATTTCCACTGAGAAAGTTAATATCCTTTAAGAAAGGTCCACTGCCACACTTTCTATAAGTAGATTAGGGCTTTAGTACAGAGATTGTATCCCATTGTTCAGGTAGCCTAGCCACGGCACGTGTGCCTGTTCTGATGCCTCTTTAAATGCATGTGACAGTGCTCAGAAGGAAAGGAGACCTTAGTGGGCCCCCAGGAAAGAGCCATGTGACAGCAGGTCAGGTGCTGCTGTAGTGCTGGCCTGGCTGGTCAGGCAGCAGGTGCAGCTCTGGGTTGAGGGACTGGATGGGGCAGTAGGACCTGCCCTGACTCAGAGAAAACAGGCCTCTCTCACAGTCCCATCAGGAAGGCGAAAGAAGGGGCTCTCAACACCCCACAGCCTGTAGCCTGGCCACCACCTTGAGTCGGTCTCTAATGCAGGTAGTATGTACTTTGCTGCCACTTACCTGGCTTTGTGACCTCTGGCAAGTTACTTCCCAGTGCCTTCCTCATCTGGGGACAGTGCTCACATACACAGCAGCATGGCAAAGGGTGGAAGCTGGTGGAGGATGGCAGTGCTAAGCCCTTCCCCACAGCCGTGTCCTCGCTATGCCACTTCTGTGAAGACATGCCCAGGGTAATGGCTCCGTGCCACTGCCCCCACACTCTTCACCTGGGGTCACTCCTAAATTCCAGACATTCCTCAGGCCCACCTGCATAGAGATGGGGACCAAGGTGCTCACAGCATACTGACAGCAAAACACAGAGAGTGGCCAGAGGGATATCAGTGCCATAGAACTCAACTAGAGAGCAGTGAAAATGAACGATTAGATTTACATGTGTCAGTCTGGTTACATCTCAAACAATGTTATGTGGGAAAAAAACAAGTTGCAGAAAACTCTAGGTGTAATTTGCTGGGAGTTAATAATGTTTTAAAATATAAGGCATGCTTATAAGCTATGTGTGAATATATATACACGAAAATAATGTATGAAAATAGGCATGAGAGTGGTTAAATGCTGAATTCAGAGGAAGAAGAAGAGTGGGCCCAGGGGAACCACAGGGTTTCACCTCCGCAGCAGGATGGTAAACACAAAGGTGATCCATACTCTCCACAGTTTTTGGTATATCTAAAATATTGAATAACATATTTTTAGAGAATTATACTATCCCACTGCAAGAACTGTCTAATATTTTTAAAAATAAATATACAGAACTAAAGTAAATGGAAATATCGACTTGCCTGCTGTCCTGCATTGTTTTAGAATTGGTTTAGGGGGAAAATAACAAGATTAAAAATGTTCCTCTTTTATTTGACTAAAACAGGAGTTTATAATTTTAAAATTTAAGGCTCGGTACCTGTGGCTCAAGCAGCTAAGGTGCCAGCCACATACACCTGAGCTGGAGGATTCGAATCCAGCCCGGGCCCGCCAAACAACAATGATGGCAGCAACCCAAAAATAGCCAGGCATTGTGGTGGGCACCTGTAGTCCCAGCTATTTGGGAGGCTGAGGCAGGAGAATCGCTAGAGCCCAGGAGTTGGAGGTTGCTGTGAACTGTGATGTCACAGTACTCTACCCAGGGTGACAGCTTAAGGCTCTGTCTCAAAAAAAAAAAAGTTGATATTTAAAATATTTTGTTTTTTGACTCAGTGCCTATAGCTCAGTGAGTAGGGCACTGGCCACATATACTGAGGCTGGCGAGTTTGAGCCCAGCCCAGGGACAGCTAAACAACAATGACAACTACAACAAAAAAACCCGTTGTGGCGGTTGCCTGTAGTCCCAGCTACTCAGGAGGCTGAGGCAAGAGAATCACTTAAGCCCAAGAGTTTAAGGTTGCTGTGAACTGTGACACTATAGCACTCTACCACAGTGACAAAGTGAGACTGTCTCAAAATAAATAAATAAATAAATAAAATAAAATAATTTGTTTTTAAGCAAGTCTACTTTCTGTATTTGTACATTGGCATTGTTTAGTTTATAACATCTATACAAAGCACTATTATTACATTTAACAATTTAGTTATTTCTAATCGAATCAGGGAGCGTCACTCATTAATTAAAGAGTGTGATGCTCCTGGGACAGCTAAGAGTGGAGTTCTATGTCTTAATCTGGTGGATTTTCTTCTCATGTGTTAGGAACATCACAAAAGATCAATTCCGAGGGACACTTGGAATCTTCTGCTAGATTTTGGAAACATGATTGCAGACGACATGTCTAACTATGACGAAGAAGGTATTGAAAGTTGTGGTGCTTGATATTCTCATCGACAAAGCTCCCTCAACCTGCATGTCCGCTTCTCAGAGCCGTGGAGGGTATAGACGCTCCTCCCCACAGCCCACTAGACTCCTGCATGTACCCTGTCACTGAAGAAGGGTGATGATAATGGCCATTTCCTTATTATTTCTTACATGTCACACAAAAGAAAAGGCTTCATATTCAGTTTAGATAAGAAGACAGTCCTCTGAACTACAGCATTTCAAACTGGCCGTGCAGAGGACCTGTGGTGGGACAGCGTTAGATAGGCGTTTGGAAATCACCTCTCCTAAATACCAATCCCATTCACTGCCTTAAGTCAGTGATTCCATGATGCTCTTGAAGCTTACTTGGAGGCTTCAACTTTTATCTACTTGCATCAATATATTTATACATATAGTAATCCTCTACTACTATATGTATACTACTCGAGACACTAAACCAAAGCATATTTGGATGCCCATGATGTGATGATACACAGGCGTCCCACCACGCTGGGAGAGAGCGCAGGGCACCTCTAGGCGGCTGCCCCTAGTGTCATACGCCAGGCACTCTACCACGCTGGGAGAGAGTGCAGGGCACCTCTGGGTGACTGCCCCTGATGTTGTACGCCAGGCACTCTACCACGCAGGGAGAGAGCGCAGGGCAGCTATGGGCAGCTGGAGTATAGGGCAGTTCTGGGCGGCGACTCTGGGCCACCAGCGGTTATACAGGTCTGTCTTCTCACGGTTTTAGCTCCTTTCTCTTTATGTCCTCAACACTTAGCACAATACCCAGCCTGTGACAAGCACCTAATGAAAGAGGGGATTGTTGAAAGTAGACAGGAGCTTAGGTTCCGGGTGCTCTGACTGAGGGGGCGTGTCTGCTAGAGCTCTCTGGAGCACAGGCAGGGCAAGAGTGTTGATGATGAGGAAAGCAGCTCCTTGCCATCCCCCCATCCCCTGGACAGATGAGTCCATTTCTTTTCATTCCTGCCCAGCGGGGCCTGATTGCCTGGAGCACTGGACAGGACGTGTGGCCACATTGTGCACATGGGGGTGATGGAGGTGTATTGACACCACACCTGTGCTTGCTGGCCTGACCTTGCTGAGCAGAAGATTTGGGGGACTTTATCCAACTCATTCTGTAAGACACAAGCTGTATGAACTTCAAATCATTTGTGTTCTTAAAATATAAAGGTTGGTTGATATTGTGGAAAAATGTTTTGACTAAAAAATACTGCTCTAGGCTCGATGCCCGTTGCTCAGTGGTTAGAGCACCGGCCACATACACTGGGGCTGCTGGGTTTGAACCCGGCCTGGGCATGCTAAACAATAATAACGACAAAGAATTAGCTGGGAGTTGTGGCGGATGCGGTAGTCCCTGCTACTTGGCAGGCTGAGTCAAGAGAATCGCTTAGGCCAAGAGTTTGAGGTTGCCATGAGCTGTGATGCCATGGCACTCTACTGAGGGTGACATAATGAGACTCTGTTTAAATAAATAAATAGCTCTAACACTGATTTTTAAAATTTATTTGTTTGCTTTCTTTAGGAGCATGGCCAGTTCTTATAGATGATTTTGTAGAATATGCACGGCCAGTAGTCACAGGTGGGAAACGCAGCCCTTTCTAGGCAGAAAATTCAGATGGATTGAGATTATAAAATGAACTTCACCCTGCAAGGAGACACATGTGCAGCTGCGCTGACTGCAGAGGCTGGTCCCCCATGACCAGTCCTGGGGTGGAATAGCCATCAGCTCTGCTTCAGGACACAGTGGAGGTTTGTGGGCACTGTGAGGAGGTCCTCAGAAGACAGCTGCTTTGGAATGTTTCGAGATTTGTCATCGTAGCTGTTGCTTTAGGAGATTTCCACATGATTTTGGTACTTACAAAAAAGTGACAGACCCCGTTTGCATAGCAGAACATGCTGCTTTAGTTCATGACTTAAGGCGAACACCAGCAGTTATCAAAACTCCTGTCTACTCTTAAAAACATTATTTGCATCCTCAGCAGAATGTTGTATTTTTATACAAGTCAAAGATGTTAAAAATATGCAGTAAGGAAGATGATCTTGCCACAGAGTCTAATGTTTTCTAAACTTAGTGCCAGTAATTCAAGATTTATATTTTTTGATTACCAGATACATTTTTGTTTTCATTTTCTCTAGATGTTCATCTGAAATTTATTTTATCGCTTTTGACACACGTTGCAGTTTGCCCGGTGATGGCAGGTACAGTGGCTCCAGCAGAGCTTTATTTTAAACTGCGTATAACTGTGGGCCTGTTTTACTTCCAACAAGGTTATTTGAACTTACTCAGAAATTTCATAAAGTATTTTTAAATATATTTTATTACATTTATTTTTTTTATTGTTAAATCATAGCTGTGTACATTAGTGCAATCGCCTGTACCCATTCTAAGATGCACCATATATTTCATTACATTTAAAGAGATATTTTTCCATGGAAAATATCTCTTTCATGAGTGATGAATTATAGATTTAAAAATCAAATGTGTTGGTTCCTTTCCCCTACCTGTGATGTCATAGTGTCCAGCGTCCAGCCTTCTGTGCAGTCCTGCACATTTGGAAGCTAAAATATACATCGTTGTTCACAAAATCCCCACACCTTTATCCTATCTGTGCACCAAGTTGGCTTCTGTCCCTAGTGTTTACCTGGTCACGGGAGCACACTGGTGCAGCCCAGGCACGGAGTGCTGAATGGGCCTGGTCATCTGGAGTCGTGATGTCCTCACTGTGTTGACCCTACCTCACCTTTGCCAAGACCTTCGAGTCACCAGCATGCCTTGCTGCCCTGTCTTCAGCACTGAGCGGGAAGCAGGAAAATTATCCCAGACCTGCCACTTGACTGGCTTCTAGAAACCTCTCCTGACAACCCAAGGCTTGTGCACACGGTGGGAGTGAACTGGTGCTTCTAAACAGAGACCCTCTGGGGCAGTGAGCAGGGCAAAAGGATGGGCTACAGGGACGGGCCCTGCCTGGAAGAGGGACCTGAGGACTGGTCTCGGGATGGGCAAGTCACATGCCTTCCTCAGGCTCTGCATCCAAACCTGCAAGAGGGAAACGTTGCCATCTTTACCTTTAAAAGTCTATGATTCTCAGAGAGCATTTATTTAATATAATAAAAACTTCAAAAATGTTAAAGCATCTTCTAGGTTTTGTGAATTCTTGACATGTAATTATTTTGTTCAGAGATGTTTATAGAATTCTGATAATGTATACACTATGGAGATCTGCAATACTTTTTTTTTTGAGATTTAAAGTTCTATGGGATTGTCAATAGATTTCAAAAAACTAATTGGAAAAAGGTTGTTCAAAGAAATGTGGTTTCTTTTTCTTCTATTATATACATTTGAGTCATGCATGCTATGAAATGCTAAGAACAGAAACGTGAAAATAAATTGTTTCTCTGGTGTTGAGGTGCCCTTTTCATTCTCTTCTTGGTTGCCTGGATACTCGGCTATCAGCAGTCAGGGTACTAATCTTTGTGGTGGACTTGGAGAGGCCTTCTCCCTGCAGCAGTGAACAAGCTCCTCCCACAAGTCTCTTACCTGCCACCCCAGCAAATCATCCTCTTTCAGGGTTGCATCATGTGCTAAATACAGCATTCCATGGGAGACTATAAATCTTGAAATATACAGAATTTACAGAAGAGTTGATGGAAATGTAACCAGAATGTACTACTACAAACTAAAATATATTGAAAATGACAAGTTAATTGAACACAGTAGGCTTCAGAAGTCCACATTACCTGCACTTCCACGGCATCTCTTTCTGTCTCAGTGACGTAGCACATGTGTTATTTTAGCTCAGTGTTTAGTGTAATATTAAATATGCTCCCAACACAACGCTTCTGGGTGTTTGCTGCAGTATCCACAGTTCCTAGTATAAGCAGGGCTCATGAACAGCTACTGAGTAAGCAAACCACGGGCTAATCTTGCCTCTTCTACATGCTGACATAGACCATACCATGTGGAAGTTGTCCCCAAGTGTCTTCAGTGGAGTTTCCATGGCCTCAGAATCAATAACAGAAAAAACAGATGTGAAAAAAAAACAAACAAACAGATGTGGGCTGTGCCATTTCAGCCAGCGATGCTGCTCTCCCCTGGGCGGGTGGTCATCTAAGGAGAGCTGTCCCCACCTCTGGCCTCTGTCACTACCTTGTCTGGATGGGACACCTACACACCTCTTGATTTCGATTGACTATGTTTCAAAATCACAGAATTGTGCTGGCTGGAATAATAATACTTAAGAAGTGCTGGTATGGTCCTGGGTTAAAGCATCTCACTGTCCTGCTTTATGCTAAAAAGAATTTATTTTCAGGCAGCACCTGTGGCTCAAAGGAGTAGGGTGCCAGCCCCATATGCTGGAGGTGGTGGGTTCAAACCCAGTCCTGGCCATAAACTGCAAAAAAAAAAAAATTTATTTTGGGGGCAGTGCCTGTGGCTCAGTGAGTAGGGCGCTGGCCCCATATACCTAGGGTGGTGGGTTTGAACCCGGCCCCAGCCAAACTGCAACAGAAAAATAGCCGGTCGTTGTAGTTGGGTCCCCATAGTCCCAGCTACTCAGGAGGCTGAGGCAAGAGAATCACCTAAGCTAGAGGTTGCTGTTAGTTGTGACAATACAGCACTCTACCTAGGGTGACAAAGTAAGACTCTGTCTCTATAAAAAAAGAATTTATTTTCCTCAGATACGTTTCTAAATCCACATGTAACTCCCCACCAGGACCCAGGAGCCCAGTCCCCACAGAGAGGCTGTCTCGGGAAGGGCAGGGAGATGGACCAGGAGCCCTGTCTGTTCACACTTCGCTGCCCCGGCCTCTCCACATTTCTGAGTGTTCTTTCCTTGTGTTGGCGGGGAGGCTTGCATGCTTGGTGACAGCAGACTCAGATTCCAAGGAATCTTTGGCTCGGTGACACTTGTGGTCTGGAGCCCCTTGGATAGTGAGAAACATCAGGATCTTCCACACAGGGCCTGGGTATGCTTTTCCCCCGGCACACTGTATCTTTTACATTTTCTATCATCAGCACGTTTTATAATCCAAAGTCAAAATTTTCTGAAAGCTAAAGCTGCATATCAGGGATGGATATCAATATTGTGCTGAGTAAAGACTCCAGACTTGAAGGCCACGTGGTATACTCAGAATTTCTAGGAAATTACTTAGTATACAGCAACTTAGTAAGATGCATTTATTTGAAATTTCTAAAAAAAGCAAAACTAGATAGAGATAAAGCAGATGGGCCACTGCCTGGGGAAGGTGAGGGGTGAAGGTGGGCACAGGAGACCTGGGGCAGGCCAGCTCCAGAGCAGGCCGTGGTGACAGGATGGACGCCCACACTCCCACACATCACCCTGCGCTGTGTGCAGGGACGTCTGCGCACACCTTCAGGGACAGTGGAAAGAGCCACTGCTCTGTCAACACTCTCCGGTGGCCCTGAATGCTGACTGCAGCCAGCAGGCCCCTTTGCTGAAGGGGTGGCGCCTGCCAGACACTGGAGGAAGCTGACACCTGCCACGTGATGGCTCAGGAATGTCTTCTCACTGGTGCCACCTGCAGAGACAGAAAAGGACACTCCTGACAGCCACACAATGACCACTATAAAGGTCAACAGGGCAGGCTGACGGCAGCCCAGGAAGGGATAAAGGCCAGACGCTGGGCAGCTGTTCAGTGAGAGGGTCTGCCTCCCAGAATGGAGAAATTTAAGGCTGCCATGCTCCTGGGGAGTGTTGGTGATGCTCTTGGCTACAGAAATGTCTGTGAGGAGAATAGTGCCTTGGGCACAAAGATCCGGGAGGAGCTGCAAAGTTCTGGGGGCCTAGACCACCTTGTGCTGTCACCAGGAAAGTGGCCCGTGAGTGACAACACTGTCATGCACATCACAACTGCTGAGGCCCTCACCACAGGTAAGGCCAGCCGGTGCTCTCGGCAGGTGGGTGTGGAAGACACTGTGTGTGAGCCCCACAATCTCTCAAGGTGATGCAGGAGTGGTGATACTGGAGACACCTATGGGCCTGGGGCAGGTGTGGCCCTCGAGTTTGTCCCACAGTGTCTCTTCAGGGAAGGCATTACTTTGCAGACAGTTAAGATTCAGTCTCTACAAAGTGACTTTTCACCTATATTTGTAAAGTTGCTAACTAAGCCAGCACCTTCTGCTCAGCTCGTGCTCCAGAGCTGTCTGTGGGTGTGGGGTGCAGGTGCAGCTTCCCTGCACAGGTCCAGCATTCTTGTTCCAGACTTGCTAAAAGTGAATATAAAATAAAAGCCAGTTTGAAATTTGGACCTATTAAGATAAAATTACTTGGAAATTACTTCTAAATTCCAATGAATTAGAATATTACCTACTAAAATAATTCAGCGTAGGTAGCTGCCTATACACGAATGTGTTGTGAGAAAATGCTATAAAACTGATCTTTTCTGGGTGGGGGACAAAGTTCCTCAAAGTATTCTTTAAGTAGCAAATTGATTTTAGCAGCAAATTTGTGATTTTGTGCAAATTTTAGGGAAACAGCAGGTGCTGTTTGTCCAGCTTTAGCTCAGCGTACAGCCCAGCTTTCCCACAAATCATGTATGTTCTTTAAAATCCTGTAGGTGTTGTTAGTTTATCATTGCCAAATTAAAATCTGGGGCAACTACTTAGTGAGATTTCACTCACGCATCAGCCTTACTGTTCCATCTGCCTGCCGTGCATGCCCAGTTTAGTGCTGTGGTCACTGCATAGGAATGCGGTCAACTTGTGGCCAGTACCTAAATAACCAGGGAAGAGCTTGGTGCTGTGATAAGATATGGCGCCACAGCTTGTCACACATGGCATGGTGTCCGTGTCTGCCCAGTTATGGAATCCAAGTATTTCCTGCTTCTGGCATTTTCAGGCAGGTTCTCAGGCCCTTGTGGTCAGCAGCACTAGGACTGTGCCCAGCAGCATGGAGAGTGACACTTCCCCACACCTCAAGGAAAAACCCACTGGAAAGTGTGGCCTCAAAACCAAGAGCAGTGTTCCATCTGCGCACAGTCAGCACCTGCTCTTGAACTCTGCTTCCTGCGTTGGTCTGACGCTGTCTGCACACAGCACATGCGTCCATGTGCCTCGTCTCTGTGGGGCTCTTCAGCTGCACAAAGTGTCTGGGTCTGCAAGGCGACCCCGGAGGGCATCTGGCTCAGGTGGGCATTCCGTGCTGACTGCTGACTCAAGGCCACCCTCCCAGAGTGTGCATTTAAAAGGGCTAAATTGGGGTGGTGCCTGTGGCTCAGGGAGTAGGGTGCTGGCCCCATATACCAAGAGTGGCAAGTTCAAACCCAGCCCTGGCCAAACTGCAACAACAAAAAAATACAAAAATAAATAAACTTAATTTAAAAAAAAACTAACTTAAAAAAAAAAAGGGCTAAATTGGCTCAGTGCCAGCCACGTACACCAAGGCTGGCAGGTTCAAACCCAGCCCAGGCCAGCTAAACAACAGGTTTAGGGGTACACTTTCCCTGTGGTCTGGTCTTGAGTCAGCTAAACAACAATGACAACTGCAACAAAAAATAGCCAGGGGTTGTGGCAGGTACCTTAGTCCCAGCTACTTGGGAGGCTGAGGCAAAAGAATTGCTTGAGCCCAGAGTTTGAGGTTGCTGTGAGCTATGACGCCATAGCACTCTACCAGGACGACAATTGAGACTGTCTCAAAGAAAAAAAAAAAAAAGAATTGTAGTCCACAGAAAGGGTTTTTCATCCACGCTAGTGATGACAAGAGCGACCTCCCCCACGGCACTCGCATACCAAGTGCTCATCTGTGACCTTCCACGCCTGTCTTGTTACATCATCATGAAGCCAACATTATCATTTCATCTTAGGTTGATCACACCCCTGCTGTGCGGCCCCATGAGTGGCGGAGCTTTGACAGGAACCTGCATGGTCCCACCTGTAGCCTATGCTGTCTCTGACCATCTAAGGTCACTGTGGTGGGGCTGGGTCTGGGTGTGCAGCTCATAGCTGCAGGCTGCCCACAGAAGGGCAGATGCAGACAAAGTGCAACCACCTCTCAGCAGATTTAGTTCAATTAGTCCCTACCAACCACATGGGTCTGCTGCTGAGTGCATTGGAGGTGGGTGCAGCCCTGAGGCCCTGCTGGGACTGTTGGGTTTTGACCCAGGAGGCAGCAGAGTCCTACCTTCTGTGGGGCTTGTGAGCAAGGCAGCACATATGGCCACCATCCAGCCAGGTGGGGAGCACCTGGGGAGGTTTACTGATTTATCTTCTAGGAGACAGAGAAGTGAGCCGGACGCCACACCCCACAACAGAGAAACAGGGGAGGCCTAGGCTCAGCAGCTTTGAAAATCTGTCCCCATGTTAAACTCTAACCCAAGAGACAAGCTCTTTGTTGCCATTTTGTTTTCATGAATTTTTTTTGCTTTGAAAAGGTTAAATTTCAGTTAAGTGACGACATTTCATGGTATCTGATTCCAAAACAAAATAAAATATATTAGGTTTGGTGCCTGTGGCTCAAGCGGCTAAGGTGTCAGCCACATACACCTGAGCTGGTGGGTTCGAAT
>CAUYPK010160929.1:0-54887 GCA_963574355.1 Loris lydekkerianus | reverse complement strand
ACGGGAGGGAGGGGGAGGATAGGTGGAGGGAGGGTGATTGGTGGGATTACACCTGCAGTGCATCTTACAAGGGTACATGTGAAACTTAGTAAATGTAGAATATAAATGTCTTAACACAATAACTAAGAAAATGCCAGGAAGCCTATGTTAACCAGTGTGATGAAAATATGTCAGTCTATAAAACCAGTGTATGGTGCCCCATGATCGCATTAATGTACACAGCTATGATTTAATAAAAAAAAAAAAAAGTTATTTTAAGTCCCCTGAGTTAGATTAAAAGGGAAAGTTTGGAGAGATCCATGACTTTGTGGTTCTGTGGCCAAGAGGGGTCCGGGACTGGTGGGTGCTGGTCACTGGGATGGGTCGGTCTGCCACCCACAGCTTCTGGTGATGCAGCACCCACATTTTTATGGGTGTTGGGGGACTACACCACCCTGACCAGAGTGGAGGAAAGGCATGGGGCCAGGGTCAGGATACCTGTAGCCTGCATCCATCCCCATTTGACAGATGGGGAAACTGAGGCTCAAGAAAGGTGCCAACCTACCCAAGATCTCACAGCTAAGCAGCATCAAAACTGAGATCCAAACTCAGGCCAGTTGGACTCCAGAGGACGTGTGATTGGATCAGAATGCCAAACTATGGCCAAGTTTTCAGTCACCCACTCACCATTTCTCAGCTCCAACTATGTGCCAGGCCCTCACTGCAGCCTCATGATGGGATACTAGGCACAGAGAGGTCAAGCAACTTGCTTGAAGCCACACAGTCTATAAGTGGCAGAGCCACTCCAACCTCTACGATGGGGGAAGTCCTGAGGGAGCTGGGAAGAGAGCTGTGACCTTCTGTTCCTAAAGCCTTGATGGGGAAACTGAGGTGGTTGCTGGGAGCTTGATGAACCCCTCCCAGGCACCCTAGCCTCCCTGTCAAACCCACCCCAGGACATTGGGTGGGAACCAAAGATCTCCATCAGAGGTGCCCTCAGAATGATGACTTCCCCATGAAGCCCAGAGAGGGGCAGTGACTTGCCCAAGGTCACACAGCACAATAGCAGCAAGGTGGGCCCCCACAGGCCTCTCCTTCCACCCAGGTACAAAATGCTGAGGTTAGGGGGTTGTCAAGGAGAAGGAAGGAGAGGGCCTGAGTCTTCCAGGCAGAGATTCCTCACGTCTGCCTATCACATCATCTCATCGCAGGGACGCCGTGGCCCCAGAGTTGCCGTCCCGGTCCTTCATGACCTCATCTCTTGGCTGGGCCCCAGCACAGCGCCTGGTCCCTGGAATCAATACCTCTTGGCAGCGCCCAAGGCCTCCCCCCCCCCACCTTCCTGCCTGCTCTCCCCCTGCAGGCGGCCCTGCCCAGCACATTAACCTACCTCCCACTTGCAGACAGTAAGTTGGGAGACCTTCAGGGAGCTCATGCTCTCCCCTCCCCAGAAGCTGGTCTGCACTGAGTTCACTGCAGGGAAGAGAAAGGGGCCTCCATGCAAATCCGCATGTCTCCCCACACCTCCCTGAGCCCCAGTTTCTAAATGAGGAATGAGTCCAGCTTACAGGATGACCATGAGGTGTCACGGTCAAACACAGGGCCTGGCAGACAGCAGGACTTGATAAGCACCAAACCTCTCCTCCCTCCCATCTGGATGCCTGTATTAGCAAGTTCAGGACCACTGTCACAGTAAACAGCAGCCATGTGAAAGAAGCAGGGTGGTGACTTGGGAGTTCACTTAAAAGATGGAGAAGTGGAGTTCTGGAGAGGGGAATGTAAAAACAGCCTTGGAATGCTGCACACGATGGCTGCAGCAGGCATGTCACCTGCGCTGTGCCCCTGCTCACAGGGTGGAAAAGCACAGCCCAGAAAGGTCAGGGGGTGCTGAAAGTCAGAGTGAGGTCAAGGCAGTGCTCCCTGTCCCTACTCCAGGCCAGTGAGTCCAAGCCTTGAGGCCTGAGACCTGAGACCTGGAGAAGTCTGGGACGGGGTGGTCCTTCCACTGCAGTCACCCACTCACTTGGTCCCTGGCATTGACCACGTGCCCACCCAGTGTGAGTACCCCGTCTGCAAAGCACAACATGTTTTACCAGGGTACCTTGGCTTCAGAGGGCTTGGAAGCACGTCTCTGCTGCCTAAGCCCCTCCAGCTTCTGAGCCTTGGGGAGTGGTGTCTAGGGAGGGGCTAGGAGAGAGGAGGCGCTGCCCCTGGCCCCAGGCAAGTAGCAGAAGTAAAGTGACAGCAACAGCCCAGCCTGGGCAGGCTGGAGGGATCACTGGACTGAGTAGGGCAGGGGGTCAGCACCCCACCAACAGGGAGGGGAGAGCACCCAGCACTGTGGGTGTAGGGTGGTGGTGGTGGTGGTGTCGCATTGTTTTAGGGAAAAAAGGAACTAAGACGTTGTTTTAGGAAATATACAATTTCCTCATTGAATCACTTAAAACACTGAGTTTTAGATAAAACCCACCTATAGGCTGCAGGAGGCTCCTACACCCTGCAAGGGGAACCTGTGGGATGGGGTGGTGTGGGGACCTAACTAAGAAGCCTCGGTTCCTGGCTCTGTAAATGGGCACATCAGACTCAACCTGGCAGGGGGATCCTGCAAACACCTGCTGGGATCTCCAGAGCTCCCCAAGGCGGGGCTCATCATGGGCTTTCTCAGGGCTCTGGGTAGGGATAGGTCCCCACATGACCCACCCCCCCACTGCCTTCCGCAGTGGGATCTAGAGGGTAGCACTCAAAGGCCAGTGACACACACCCCCAGGTGCAGCCCCAGATTTACCACAGTAGCTGTGGGTTTGGGGCAATTCCTGGTGTCTTTGCTGAAACTGTCCCTTTCTCTCCCCAATCTAGAAAGCAGGTAGGAAGATCCAGGTGGGAAGGGATCACAAGGGAAATGCAGAACGTGTTCTGGGTTAGATGGGGGGGGGGGGAGCAAAACATTCTCACTTCTTGTGCATTTATTCAGGGCACGTGCCACACCACACACCTCACACCAGCAGTCAGGGTCAGCCTTTTAGGTTGCCTGGACTCAGCCACCCACCCTGAGCCATGGGGGCCAACCTGATGCCAAGAAGAGCCAAGGGGCCCTGCCTGCTAGCACTGGGCAGGGCAGGGCTGCTGCAGTGAGCAAATATTATGCGCATGTACACACACATGCCACATCCTAATCTCTGGAGTCTGTGAACATGTCACCTTACAAGACAAAAGAGCCTGTGCAGATGTTTTAAATTAAGAATGCTGGGCGACACAGCTGGGCACAAAGTAATCACAAAGGTCATTACAGGAGGGCGGTGGGAGGTCAGTGTCAGAGAGACTTGCAGAGCTGAAAGTCTGAAAATGCTGACAAGGGCCACAAGCCTGAGACATGGGTTGCCTCTAGACCAGTGATTTTCAACTGGTGTGCTGTGAACGGATCTTACATATGTTGCAAAAGTTTTTCATGATCCTTAATCAAATTATTTTTACAAGAAGTTCAAAACACAGTATTTTCTTTTCTTATTCTTTTTTTTTTTGATCAACGTAATTTAAGTGCACTGCAGAAGTTTATAGTTTTACCTTAAGTGTGCCATGAGATAAAAATGGCAAGACACTGCTAAAAAATGAAAGACACTTCTCTAGACTCGGAGAAAAGGAGGGACACAGATTCTGAGAAGGAACGTGGCTCAGGTGACACCTTGATTTGGTCCCAAGAAGGCCCATGTTGGACTTTTGGCCTCCAGAACTGTTAAAAGAATAAATGTGTATTGTTTTAAGCTGCTACATTTGTGGTGATTTGTTAATGCAACAAGAGAAAAATGATACAGAAGCCATGGAAAAGAGTAGCTGGGCTTGTGGGTGAGTGAGATCCCCCAGGCTCAGGGAGCCCTGGGCTTACTACCACAGGACACTGCTCTAAGGCTACGTTCCTCGCTTAGGTGCAGCTGTGGACAGGGTGGTGGCCTCATGGTGGGGTGGACTTGCACACGGGCTAGGAGAAATTCGCCGCACCCATGCCTATAGGGCTATTCCCTGACTCACCAACCTGGCCTGCAACATCCTGCTCTCTCCTTTCCATGACTGGTCCAGATAAACCAGAACAGACCCAATCAGAGCACGGCATACTCCTGCCCCCAGAACTAACACAGAAATGACGGACCCTGTATGAAGGCCACAACCTCTGCAGGCTGTGCTGGAAATCCTGCAAGTGTGGCCTGGAACCCATGCAGCCACTTTGTCGTCTTTGGAGAACTAAAAACCAGAGGAGGCAGAGCAAAAGAATCACCAGTGAAGGAAAATGAGGGCTGAGCTGGAGCATAGCTGTGGACAAGGCAGAGGGGGCCAGAACAAGGAAGACTCGGGAGAGAGGACGGGGACCTGGAGCTCCATGGTGCTAGAGGAGGACAGATTGTGGGGAAATTGAACCACCCCCATCTATCTCGACTACATTCTCCCCACAGCAGGCAGAGGTACCCTGTAGAAACCTAGGTCCTCTGTGCAGAACCTCCTCATCAGCTCCCCTGCGTCATCCCAGGTGAAAACCAAAGCCCTTACTGCACCTTCAAGGCCCTGCATGGTCTGGCCCAATGGCCTCTCTGACCTCGCCCCCTTCTCATCTCGCAGTCTGCTCCGGCTTGGCCTTGCTCTGTAGTTAACACACCAGGCACAGGTTGAGCCCAGGCAGTGCCCTCTGCCTGCAGCGCCTCTCTCAGATGCCTGCTGTACTCGCTCCTTCCTCTCTTGCCAAGTCTCTCCCCAGAATCACCTTCCCAGTGAATCCATCATAGACCATCACTGCTAAAGCTGCAACCCCTGTCTCACCCCCACCCCATTTCCTGCCTGGGTTTACTCCCTAAAGCTTAGCACAGACCACTTATTTGCCTATTTGTTTCATTAATTGGCTCTGGCTCCCCCTGAGGGCAGGGACTTTCTCTTTTCCCAGGGCCCACAACCATGTCTCACACAGAGTAGGTGCAAAATATATACTTGAATCAGAAAGAGAAGGTCTTCAGGTGGCAGCTGAGCTCTGACCTTGATAACTGCCTCCTCCCCACCTACCCCAGCAAGCTCCGGGACACCCTACGCCTCCTGAATTGCTCCCAAGGAGCCAGACCTCTGGAGTCTGCACAGACAACTCTGCCATAAAAAGAGCAGGCATTCCTGGCACCTCCTCCCGCCGCCCCTGGCCCCAGGCCTCTATGCACACAGGCACATGTACCAACAGGCCAGCACAAGTGGATTCCAGGAGCTGAGGGGGCAGCCTCAGGGCCCAGAGAGGCTGCCCACTGAGAGGCACCTGGGAAGGCCTCAGCTCCTGGGAAGGCCTCACCTGCAATCTGCCCAGGGCCCTGCTTCCCAGCACATACACACTCCATTCAGAAATTCTAGAATATTGGAAACTTAGAATTTTGAAATCTTATTTACTTCAGTTTGGCCCATATTCTGTTCTTAAAAGCCTGGGACACAGGAAATTTCCAGACTTTCAGATCCCTCAAGCGCCAAAGCAGAAAGGCCCCACAAGATTTCTCTACAGCAGTCAGAGCTGATAGACTTTAGCACCATCCTCTCCTTCTTTCCAGGTTTTAGCTGGGTTCCCAGAATGAAGACCTCATTGCCCATCTTCTCTTGAATCTAAGAGTGGGTATGTGATTAAGTTCTGACCAATGTGATATAAGCAAAAGTGTCCCACACCAGCTTCCAGGAGGCTTTCTTAAAAGGTATCTGAACCCACACTCTGTGCCGTTTTCTCCTTCCTTCTTTACCTCTGCTCCACTGCTTAGAGCTCCGATGTGATGGCTGGAACTCTGGCAGCTATACTGGACCACAAGCTCAGACTTCCTCCTTGATTTCATGGAGCCAGAAGCTAGAGGAAGCTGGTCCCTATGCCAGATCTGTACCACCTACCTTGAGGCTTAAATAGAAAAGTGACAGAAATTTCTCTCGTTCAAGCCATTTTCTTAGAGTTTTCATTTACAGTCCAACCTTTCCATTGCTGAGATGGGGAAGTGAGGACTAATTCAGGCACCAACACATGCAAGGCTAGACCATGGCTCAGGGCAGAACTGAGGGAGGAATCTACCTTGCCTACTCGTGAGCCCCTGGACTGCTTCCTCTGAAATCTGCTCTAATCTGTCACAAAATCCTCTTCCCCTAAGGTCATGCTGGTCATCCCCCTGCCTTGTTCCCACCCATGTCCACAGCTGCCTCATCCACAGCTATGTTCCACCCAAAAGATCCCCAGAGGCAGCCCTGGGTGAGACATTGGGAGGTCTGGGCTCTGTGTGAGCCTGGGCGAGACCTTTCCCCTGTCCAGACTCATGTACCTGTCACTAGCCACTGGTCTCCATGTCCCCCTTCCTTAGCTGCCCCTTCAACCCAGGATTCTAGGCTTCTGGTTTGCCCTTCAATCTCAGGATGAAATGTCTCCAAAGGCCCCAAGCCCAAGTCCTGTCCATGCCTCAACATCTCTAGCAGATGTCACTTAAGTGCTACTTGGGCATCTCAGGTGACAGGGATAGCAATTCCTCCCCGGCAGTCCAGCCCAGCACTGCTGAATTCCAACGGGAAACTGGGCCCCACTTGGAGCTGTTGACCACCAGCCCTGGGTCCCAGCCCTACCATCTGGGCCCACCCAGGGACAGAGAGCAAGACCCCCTGAGGCTCCTCCTCTCCAGCTCACAGGCATTTGCAGCCCTGTCACTCTGAATTCTGCATCCTGGGCAGAAGTTCAAGCAGGAGAGAGAGGGAAGAAAACACAAACTCGCTGGGGGTTTTATCTCAGGGATGATGAAGCCGCAAAAGCTCGCCAAGGCCTCCCTGAGCAGAGGGACGGATCCAGAGGGTGTGGAGCCCTGGCTGTGCACTGGGCAGAGTGCCTTACACACGCTCTCTGCTCTCATTTTCATTACAAAACCATGCTGAGTGTGCCCAAACAGTAGCCTCAGTTTACAGATAAGGAAATGGAGGTGGAGAGAAAGTGGCCCCAGGCCTTAGCTAAAACATTCAGACTCCATCCGGGTGTGTCCCACTGCAGGGTCTGTGCTCTTTCTGGGCCCACCCTGCCCTTGAGCCCCACACAGTCCCCAGAGTGAGTCTGAGCACTGGCCCACCACTCACCTGTGCCCCCACCCACATCCCAGTTGGGACAAGACTCTGACTTGCAGGAGAAATTACGAATAAGGCAAAAGAAAGTTGTCCTGGCCCCTGTGCATGCCTTAAGTATTTAAATTCTTTTTCATAATTATCTCAAATAGTAATTACTGCAGGAGCAGATGCGCTTATCGCAGACAAGAAAACACCTGCCTTCCCATTTTTGTCAAAAGTGGAAGCACTGACATTATTTCTGCGATTCATTTCAATAGCTGTTTTCACTGTAAATACCACCTTAACCACAAGAAAAATACCCTGGGAGACGCTGGAGGTTTCGAAGGAATTATTCCAAGAGGGCTGTAGGTGTCTCACAAGGACATGGAGAGAAAGAAATGCGGGCTTCCTCTCCAAGCCATGGGGAGAAAACACCAGATGAGAGGTTTTCGCCCCTGAGTGCCCCCAAGCCCCCCTCCTCTCTGCATCCAACTCCTACCCCCACCATCACCTCCACCCACTCTCATGAGTGGCCCACCTACCAGATGCCTCATTCACCCCGAAGAACACCAAAATCAAGGGACTCCCTCCCAGGCCCCCTCAAAACAAGGGGAAGCTCTATGAACTTCAAAGACTAGAAGGCACCAGCTTTCTAAGAATGCAGATTTCCAGACCCAGAGGCCTCCATTCCCACACAGTGAGCCAGGGGAGAAGCAGGGGAGAAAAGCATCCGGGCTACAGACTGAAAAACCACCTGCCCTAGAAGGTGAGGCCAGATGAGCCGCAGCCAGAAAAACAGGAGTCTGGGACTTCAGTCCCAAGTCCAGCTTGGCCGGGAGGCCCACCCTCTCCGGGAATCAGTGACCCATCCGTCCTATGGACAGGCAGTCTCAAAGGGACCCCAGGCTCTCCTTACTGAGTACATGGTGGGTTCCTCCCTCTCTCACACACTTCAGTGTTCTCTGAACCTCCAAGTCATCCATGCCATTGTCTTTGCTATTAAGTATTATCATGGAACATTCCCTAAGTGCCAGGTGCCCTGGGTTACCTGCCAGGCAGCATGCCTGTGTCAGTTTCTTTCTTTCTTTTTCTTTTCTTTTTTTTTTTTTTTGCAGTTTTTGGCTAGGGCTGGGTTTGAACCCACCACCTCCAGTATATGGGGCTGGCGCCCTACTCCTTTGAGCCACAGGCACTGCCCCACCCCCCATGTCAGTTTCTTTGCACCAGATCCCCGCACAGTCGTTCTAAAATCATCCCTGCTTTACAGAGGGGGATGAAGATTCAGAGAAGGTGAGTGAGTTGTCCAAAGTAACACAGCTGGTGGCTGAGGAACATAGGACGGTAGACAGACAAGGTTACTGAGCTCTCAGGCGTCCCCTGGAGATGAGGCGGATGGCTCCCATATCGCAGATGTGGGCACGTGGGCTCAGAAAGACACACCTCTTCACAAGCAACGGAGCCAGGAGCTGTTCCTGCCGACTAGGAGGGAGGAGCTTGGGAGAAAAAGAGCAAGATTGGGGTCTTAGACGTGGGGAAGGAGGGGTCCTGTCCCCAGGGCCTGGGAGCCCCCTCAGCTGAGTCCGCAGTCAACCTGCCTTCAGGCCTAGACGTGTCCTCTGCTGCCCCCGTGTGTCGCTGAGGTTGACGCAGCCTTTCCCAGCTGTGCAACTTGGGGGGGCTGGGGGCCAGTTTGAGGAGGAAGGGATGTTCTCCTGGGTGGAAGGCAAGGAGCCCTGGGGCACAGGGCTCCTCCTTGCCCTGGAGTCTTGCGAACACCGCTGCAGACACGCTGGCCGCCTTGTAAGCAGGCCAGCTCCCTCTTCCCAGCCAGGCCAGCTCCCTCTTCCCAGCCTGTGCGTCCGCACATCCCCCTGCCCAGCCCACCCTTTTCTGGCTTTTCACATCATCCTGTTTCCAGCCTAATGACACCCCATCTACCTAACCTAGCCCCCCACGCTGTTAAACTCTGCCCCCAACCCTACTTTATTGTTCCTTTTCATACCTGTCCCCATCTAACATCACATTATCAATTTATTTGTTGATTGCTCCTTTATCTACTAAAATATCAGCTTCCATGTCTGGCACACAGTAGGTACTCAGTAATGACTTTTGAACAAGTGAGTATATGTGTGAACATTCCTACCAAATAGCCTGCTCACCCCATTGCAGGGCTGTGACTAGGAGATGGGGGACTTCTTCACAAGCTGGCCCTCCCCAACCCTCTACCCTTCCAGGATGGTCCTGCAGCTACTGCTGTCACCCTCTTCTGAGACCAAAGACACAGCCTGGTCCAGTCCCTCCCATATTCTGTAACCAAGCGAGTGAGACAGCTACCCACATTTATTGAGCACCTACTGTGTACCATGCCCCTTCAGCCCTGTGAGAGGTGTCTGTGCTACATTTCATAGATGGGAATACTGGAACTCAGAGCACTCAGCAACTTGTCCACACTGCCCAGTTGGTCCGTGTCTCCAAGGCCACAGATTTCACCTCTATGGTTCAACCTGCCATAACCTCTTGTTTTTCTTTTCCTCCCAGAAAAAGAAAAGTTTGGGCCAAATGTATCCTGGACACTCCCTGTCATCTGAAGGGTATGTGCTGCCATGATCCCCCACTTCCTGAATTTCTGCATTTCCAAATCCATGAGTCAAACACTCGGTGATGTGTGATAATATATCACCCCAGTGCTGTGCTGGAGGCTTCACTGCACTGATTCATTCAGTCCTCACCTGATCCCTGTGAGGCTGGTTCTGTCATTAACCCCATCTCACAGGTGAGGAAACCCAGGCACAGAGACGTTAAGGGACTTACCCAGGGTCATAAAGCTGGACATAGCAGGGCTGGGCTTTGACCCCAGGCTTCCTGGCTCCTCTCGGCCACACTGTACTAAAACTCAGAAAGGAGGGGTCCAGCCAGGGTCCGGCTCCCACCAGCACCAAAGGAAAGCCAGACAGAGATCCCACCTTCCCAGGGCAGTGGTGAGTGGACCGACGAGAGTGGACGTGGGCGGCCCGCGTGAACCACTCGGGGACGCGGCTGGGACCTGGTGCCACAAGTGACGGGCGCGAACCACGCGCGTCCCTCGGCGCCGCAGCGCCCCCTGGCGGCGGCTACGGCCTTGGGCTCGGACCGGCCCTTCCTGCGCGGGGGACGCCAGGACTGGGCTGGAGGGACAGGGGCGCGCCCCGGGAAGAGGAAGAGGCGCCCAAGGCCCGGCGCGGAGGGGCTCAGAGACCGCCGTGGGCGGGGGGATCGGAAGGCAGCGGGGCGGCCGGCAGCTGGTGGAAGGGACCGGCTCCGTGTCGGGCTGAGTCTTACCACCTGCCCAGGGCGCTGGCTTCCCAGAGGCCTGGCGCCCCTGTCCCTGCCCCTGCCTCCTCCACCCCAGGCCAGGGCGGCAGGTCCAACCCTGAGAACCGGGCGACGGGAAGAGAGAGACCACACCCCAAGTCCAGTGGTCATGGACGCTCAGGCTGCAGCTCTATGGGGGGGTGGGGGGGGCACTGGGTTCGCCCCGTCGCCTATCTGTGCTGGACAGCCGGGTCCTCCCTTCCTGCCTCGCCGGGACCTGAGGGGCTCCGAGACCGAGGGATGTCTCCGACTGTAGCCACTGCGGACGGCGGGATACACGGCCCGCGTAGCCCGAGTCCTATCCGGTGGGCATGGGCGTAGGGACGTGGCCTCCGTAATGATTTTATTAGCAGAGCTGTGTGCACGTGCCAGACCTAGAAATGCAGAGAAGAGCGGGCGGCGGAGGTGGGGGAAACCTGCCTGAAAACACAGTCGGTTGAAAACATGGCCCTGGTCTCTCTGTCCCTGACCCTCCACTCATACCCTGGTACATCTGCCTCCCAAGTCGACGACTTAGACTGTAAGCTGGGAGCGGGGGCTGGATGGCCAGGGTAGGGCTCCCAAGTCTTGGCCACTGGCCCCTCAACAAGCGCAGACCCCTGTCCCAAAACACACGAGTGGGGGAGGTGTGGAGCAGGCAGGCCCTGGAGCTAACAAAGGGAGTGGATGCTCCCTCTGCTAGGGCTGCCTGCCTCTGTTCCCATGGCAACCCCACTTCCAGGACAAAGCAAAGGCTCAGAATTACCCACATCATGTTAGCAGCCAGAGAGAGGGTAAGTCCAGGCCTCGGGGGACAAATGGGAAACTGAGGCCAAGAGAGGACCGGTGACTTGCTGTGAGTCCCCTGACCTCAGGGTTTCCCCCTTCACAGCGCCCATCACACCAGAGTCTGTCTCCCAGGGACACCCCCCTCCCCCCCACTGTCATCATACAACTGACTGTATAAAATAATAAACGTGAGTGAGCATGCTTTGAAGAAATGTGTGAAAAGGTAAGAAGATAGGGAATGAGAGCCAGTGGGGGCAACAAGGGCTGTATGACAAGGAAAACTAACGGTGACATTTGAGAAGAGACTAGATGTGGGGAGGGAAGAGGCTTTCTGGACACCTGGGAAGCAACATGACCCAGGTGAAGGAAACAGCAAGTGCAAAGTCACCAAGGTAGGGACATCCTGGGAGAGCGCAGGGCCAGTGAGGAGTCAGCCTCACAGTGGACGCAGCAGAGGGCGGGAAGGGACCTCAAAAAAAGGAGGCGGGGTCTTCAGTAAAGAATTTAAATTTCTTCTGGTGTGGTGGAAACCATGGGGGTGAGTAGATTGAGAACAGACATTTATAGCTGCAAAGAGAAAGGGTTGTGACCATGGGTGGCTATGGATCCAGGCAGAGAGACCACTGAGGAAGCAGCGGCAGTGAAGTAAAGTGACAGATGCTGGTGGCTAGTGCCAAGCTGGAAGTGGTAGGGCAAGAGAAGCAGCTGGGGGCAGAGGTATTCTGAGGGTCACGTAGGACTCACCACTCACAGATGGTGAGGAGGGGGTGAGAGAGAGGAGTCAGGCTATCCAGGTTTCTAACTGAGCAACTGAGTGACCAAAGGTGTCATCTGCTGTGCTCCCTGCGATCCAACCAGGACTTACTCCTCCAAGCCCCAATTCTTCCTCTGCAACTCCTGGATTCATATTTATGCCAGCAGACCCCCTAAAACCACCTCTTCCCTCATGTCCTGCTCTCTTGAGCCCTGGAACATTCCTGAAGACCCCTGATGGGCAGGGATGTTGTGTTGATTCCCATCGCCAGGCAAATAAAACCAGCTGGGACCACAGATTGAAGGTACAAATGCCTGCAAGAGGGGGGCTTCCCATATCCCAGGGAGAGCCTCGAGCAACCTCTGCCATGGCCTTTTATTGACGCATTATACAACAGGTGTGGGGGCCACACACAAGAGATACGTGCTTAATGATCACGACGTGCTCTTTCCCCACGGGCTCGACTCCCACCCCGCTGCTCCAGGAATGTCCAGTGTATAACACCTGCTTGCTAATGAGTGACCCGATCTTAACTCATCATGCAGCTGCTTGAGGACTTGTCTTGGGCAGCCAAACATCTCCATGCTGGCTAGAACATTGTCCCGCTCCCAGTGCCTCCCTCAAGAGCCAATGACCGCTTCTACAAGCCTGGTGCACGGTCTCCTACACTGTTGACTGGTAGAGGGGGCCGTGAGGGGTGGTGTGTGCACTGAGGCCCTGGAGACATGCATTGTCCAAGGGGTTGAGGGCCAAGATAATGCCCATTCATGGTTGAGGAAACAGAAGCCCATGGAGGCAGGATGTTATGTCCCAGCCAATGTCTCTCAGTGAGACACAGTCCCCAGCAGTGTTCACTTTGAACCCTGAGCAGTTAGACCTGTGTCTCAAAATGCCTCTGTGCCTCCTGCCTCCCTCCCCACCCCACCCGGTCCTCAGGCTCTGCCCAGCCCCCTGAAGCAGGGCTCATCACCGGGTGTTGGCCTAGGGACTAGGTCCAGGGGTTGGAACATCAAGGCATAAATCCTGACCCAGTTGACAGTGCCCCAGGGTAGGCGCAGAGGCCCTACTGTCCCCTTCCTGTCTCCACCCTTCCTGGTATGTTTCACAGGGTCAGAGTAGTTAGGGTGGGGAGGGCAAGCACATAAACCTTGGCCCCAGCCAGGCCGGACAAGCCTTGAGCTTCCGACCTGATAAATGGACAGAGAGAAGGATGGACCCGGCCCTGCACTGACCTTTAGGGCCAAGAGACCGTGAGCCACAGAGGGCTGGATCCCAGAAGGGATGTTCAGAGTGCCATGTTGAAGCTACAGCCAAGCCCTCTCCAAGGACACACAGAAGAACCAGGAGCAGATGCTGTAGATATGGGGGTACGCTGTTCACAGACAGGCGTAGCCTAGGGCCCCCAACCCCAAATGCCGCCAACAACACTACCCAGACCTGCTCCTCCCCTCAACTCTGACCCCAGCCTGGACAACCGGACAGATTCTGATTGCTGGAAAAGACCTGGCTTTCCCCTCAAGCAGCTCCTGCATGGGTGGGAGTGCACACACGCGTTTGTGTGTCCATTCCACAAACATCTGTTCGTGCCTACTTGGTGTTGTGCCTCATGCTAGGTGCTAGGGACTCAGGGGATGTTTATCTGCATATACTCTGAGAAGGGCTACCCTGCAGGGGATTGTGAAGGTACAGAGCAGGGAGGTGCTACCTCTGTGTGGGGCGGTCAGAGCTGAGCATTGTAGGGTGCATAGGAGTAAAAGATACAGATTGAGCAGAGGCATGGAGGTGTGAAGGGGTTTGGAGGGAGTTGGAAGGGTTGGCAGCTATGGCATCTGGAATGCAGGGAGTAGATTGGGAGTGATTGACCATGAGGCTGGAGAGACCTGGAGCCAGAATGCCAGGCTTGGAACTTGAACTTGATGATGGAAGCAATAGGGAGCCATGACAGGGGAAGGATTGGAGCTGAGCCCCTCGTCTGCTAGCTCAGCCCAAGACATTTTCCTCTCACTTCCTGACACAACACACAAGGGCTCTGAGGCTCAAAAAGACCAGGTGTCCTGTCCTGCCTCAATCTCCAGCCCCTCATCAGCCATGGCTGGATTCCCTGTGTGGCCCAAGCAAAACATTCAACTCCTCTGGGCCTCAGTTGTTCTATCTGATCACAGAAAGGAGGAGGCGTGTGATGATGTAAAAGGCTACTCATGTAGTCCACCTGCGTCCCTCAGAGGAGGCAAGGCAGACCCATACCCAGACCACTTGACACCCTGGGAATGGCTGGGCAAGGTCTCTGCTAAGGCCTACTAGAAGGTCCAGTCTGAACATGGGGCTGTAGGCCAGGCGTCTGATAGAAATCAGAACACCCTCCACACACCCAACCTACTGGGTCCCTCCATGCTCACAATCACAAGCCCACAGAGCTGCAAATACAGACACAACCAGTGAGCACCCTTGGTCCCAGTGTGCTAGGGAAAATCCCATTTTTATACCCACTTCCCAGGCCTAATTACCACTAATGCCCCTTTCCCACTCAAGTGTCCAAAGCCACACAATAAATTATATGGGCAGCCACTGCTGCATACTGGACACTCACTGGCATCTTCTTTCCTCTCCAGAAGTGTCCTCAACCTGTGTATGTCTGTGTTCAAACATGTGCGTTTTTGTGTGCATGTTTGTGTGTGCATGTATGGTGAATGTATGCATGTCTGTGTGTGTCTGCAGTGTGTGTGTGCATGTTTGTGTGTGTGTCTGTGTGTGTGTGTGCGAGCATGTGCATGTGTATATGCATGCATGTCTGCCGTGTGCATGTCTGTGTGGGGATGTATGTGTGCACGTGTGCGTGTATGTGCCAAAGAAACCTTTGGCAGTATCAGTGAGTCTGTAGGTTGTTATATGCCTATTAGATTGAAGTTACAGTTATCGAAATACTATCAGAGGTCTGTGACATGGCACTGTCTGGGCTCTTTTCTTAACACAAATACCACGGTCTAGAAGTGGATCTAACACCGACTGTAATTTCAAAGAACTGATGAGCAAAAACAAGATTTCTGAAATGATAATGCTACTGTTGTTCACTGCGTTCATAATTAAAAGAAATACTATAGTCCCAGTAGAGGTTATTGACAAACAAAACATACCATGCTTGCGCTTCCAAGTTCATGCACCTGTCATCCACTTCTAGCATCTGGGAGCTGCTCGGTCTGACCCTCTTACCCAGCGCTCCGCCCCGCGCTAGCCACCCAGCGGCTCCGCAGTCTGCGCCTGCGCAGCCCGCCACAGTCCCATGTACCACCGCCAGGTGTCGCTGCGCACACACCGTAGCTAGGAGGCGACTCCGCAAGCCAGACCTAGAATTCCAGGCTGGGCCAGCTGCACCAGTCGTGGGGCTGCGTCCTGCGGCTTGCCTGTGCGTGGAGGGTACCCCCTCTGCCCTCAGAACGGAACGACCGCCCGTGTTCCAACACCTCATACCCGGTGCCTTTGTGCACGCTGGTGCTCCTGCGTGTAATGTCTGCCCGCCCTGCTTCTCCGTACCGTCAAAGCCCACTGGAGGCAAACACCTCCTCCAGGAAGCCTTCCCTGATGCCAGGGCAGGAGCCCCTCTGAGTTTCCCACAGCCCCCCTGGGGCTGCCTCATCATTGCAGTGACTGTTTCTGTGTCCCACTCACCACTAAAAGGTGAGCTTCAGAGGCTGGGAAGACAGTGTGAGAAGCTTTCCTTTGTTTTCTTAAATAGAGTTTTTTAAGAGCAGTTTTAGGGTCACAACAAAATTGAGTGGAAAATACAGAGTTGCCTCACACTCCCTCCCACACACATGCACAGCCTCCCCTTTCATCAACACCCCCACCAGGGGGGCACGTTTGCTACAGTCAATGAGCCTACACATACACATCATTGTCACCCAGAATCCTAATTTACTCTAGGGCCATTCTTGCTGTTGTACATTCTATGGGTTTGGACAAATGTATAATAACATGTATCCAACATTGTATCATACAGAATAGTGTCATTGCACTAAAAATCCTCCGTGCCCTACCTATCCCTCCCTCCCCCAGCCTGTGGCAGCCATGAATGTTTTACTGTCTCCATAGTTACACTTTTTTCATAACATTATATACTTGGAATCATACGACAGGTGGCCTTTTCAGCTTGGCTTCTTTCACCTAATAATATGCATTTAAGGTTCTTCCATGTCTTTTCATAGATTGATGGCTTATTTTCTCTTATCACTGGACATTTATCCACTCACCCACTGATGGATGCCATGCTTACTTCCAAATTTTGGCAGTTATGAATAAAGCTGCTATAAACATCTGCACACAGGTTTTGTGTAGACAGTTTTTGACTCATTTGGATAAATACCAAGGAATGCAATTGCTGGATCATATGGTGGAAGTGTGTTTAGTTTGTCACGAAGCTGCCAAACTGTCTTCCAGAGTAGCTGCACCGTTTTGCATTCCCTCCAGCAGTGAAAGAGTGCCTCTTGTCCCACACCCTCACCACGTCACTGTTGCTAGAGTCTTAGATTTTAGCCATTCTCATAGACATGTAGTGGTATCTCATTGTTGTTTTAATCTGTGTTTCCTGTTGACATATGATGAGAATTTTTTCATATGCTTATTTACCATCATGCATGTCATTTTTGGTGAGGTGTCTGCAGATATTTTGCCCCCTTTTTGATTGAGTTGTTTTGTTATTGTTGAATTTTAAGAGTTCTTTGTATATTTTGGATAACAGTCCTTTATCAGCTATGTCTTTTGCAAATATTTTCTCCCAGTCTGTGGCTTTTCTCTCATTCTCTTAAGCAATGAGCTCAATGAAAATCTCCATGTGACTTTAGGCAAGTCATGTGCTCTCTCTGAGCCTGAGTTCCTACCTCCAAGTTGTACTGGGATGAAAGGAGATCTCAGCCACATAGAGCACTCCCCACTCCCAAACACAGAGGCTGGAACAGCAGGTGCTGCTGGGTAGACGTCAGTGGAACTGAGTCATTTCAGTTCTTGGGGGGAGGAGTGCACTTTGTCCACAACTCTATCATTAAAGCACCTGGCCATACATGGTGATCCCATCCATGGCCCAGCAGGGCAGGCCAGCCAAATCTATTTGCCAGGAAAATTCCTGTTGGTACAAACCCCTTGGTCCCAGCCATGGGACAGAAGTGAGACTTTGGAGCCAGGGAGATATCTGCTGTCCAAGGGAGGGTTGGCCACGCTGCCGAAGTCAGGGCACCACCTAGGTCCATGTTCCCTCTAGCATCATGCCTCAGCTCAGACCCAATCTCCTCCCAACCTTGTCCCACAGACCTCCAACCTCTTCTCCTGTTCCACCCTTCCTTCCAGTCACTCTGGCCATGAGTGGGACCTCTAATGCGCCAGGTGGGGCCTGGCAACTCTCCCTGCCTCTAGAAACACCTTCCCCCAGGCTCTCCTGCCCAAATCTACTACCTCGGTTAGTTGCAGGCAAAGTAGCTAAGTTAAGGCTGTGGCCAGGAGGGGGCACCCTTGCCCCATAAATGCGCCAGAATCTTTCACTGCAGGAAGAACCCCTCCCCCTGGCTTGCAGAGGAACAGGTAAGGAAAAGTCATAGAATCTGAACAAGACAGAACTTCAGGGACCTCAGCCCGTGCCCAGGACCCTCTGGAACACTCACACCTCCTGTGATGGGGCGCTCACCACCCAGCCCATCATAGGATGGCCCTGCCTATGAGAAGAGCTTCACAATGGTCTGAATCTAATTTGCAGGGCTACAGGGACAACCAAATCACAAGTTTTTATAGCAGACTTACCTCAGGAAAACACAAGAAAAAGGAAGCTTGGGGGATCTCAGAAAAGCTTAAAACATAAAAGTTCATGTGAAATTTCTGTTTACATGTTGGTGTGAAACTTTTCTAAACACGGTGCCAGCTAAGCAATGGGCCGCTTGGGCCCAAAGCCCACAGGATGGGTCACTCATCCCCAGTGCAGCTCAGACACCCTACCTGCATCAGGAAGTGAGGTCATGGATGAGGGTGTGAAGATTTTCTAGAAAGCAGACATCCTGTGACCACCAGTTCACTCCTGGTTGCGTGGCCAGAGAAGTCCTCCAAAGGCCCCTTCTCTGCAGTGAAGTCTGTGGAGTGGGTACCTGGGGGCAGCCTGGGTGTCACCACCTGGGGTAGGTGGGGGCACCCCACAGAGGCTCTGCAGCTGGCAACCATACACTAGACACACATACAGTAACAGCAAGAAAAGTTTCAAATGGTGTTGAGTGCACAAATATTAAGAAATCAAATAGCGTTTGTAAAACAGGGCTATTAAGGCAATTCAAAATAATTGCAATGGAGCTGAAATACATTCTTCTCAGTAAAGTATCACAAGAATGGAAAAGCAAGTATCCAATGTACTCAATACTAATATGCAGACAGTAGAAAATCTAATACACACCCACATAAGAGAAAAACTCAATTCAATTCAAGGAGGGGGTTGGACAGAGGAAAGAGGGGATATATGGCACACTTCCTGGGTTCAGGACACAACTACAATAGGGACTTCACCTAACAAATGCAAACCTAATTGTACCCTCATATTCATCAGAAATATAAAAAAATTAAAAAATAATTGCAAAGATATGGAATTAGCATAAGTGCCTATCTACCAAGGAGTAAATAAAGAAAACATGGCATATGTACACCATGGAGTACTACTCAGCCATAAAAAAGGATAATGAAAGACCCAATCTTAACTCATTAATGCATGCAGCTGCTTGAGAGCTTGTCTTCAGGCAGCCAAACATCTCCATGTCTGCCAGGAGATTTGCAGCAACTTGTATAGAACTGGGGGCCATTATCCTAAATGACATAATGCAGGAATGGAAAACAAAACATCACGTGCTCTCACTTATGAGTAGAAGCTAAGCAATGGGTAAACAGACTCAGAAGGAAGGAGGGAAGGAGGAGGGTTAAGGAAGAAAAACCACCTGTCAGGTATAATGTGCACTATTTGGGTGGTGGGTACACTAAAAGCCCAGATATCACCACTATACAATTCATCCATGCAACCCCAAACCACTTGTATCCCTAAATGTATCAATTATAGGTCTATCAATCTACAAATTAAAATATATGTGCACAAAAGAGTACACCATGGCAAGGGGGAAGAAGAGTGGCTATACAGTGGACATACTTGACCAGCATGACCTCAGCCAGGCAGTCGAGGCCAGTATCACCAGCACTAGGACATGTCATGACAGCATGACAGCCACGACTCCCATCATCCCATGCCCTTGATAGGATGTGAGGAGAAGGGCACTTACCTCTATGTTCTTCCTCCCAAAATCCACAATCCTGTTCTAATCATGAGAAAAACATCAAACAGACCCCAAAAGAGAGCCTATCACAATGCACCTGCCTGGTCCTCCTCAACACTGTCATGGTCATCAAAAACAAGCCCGAGAAACTTTTCCTATTACATTTGGCGGAAAGCTCACCATCAGGTCTTCAGCCAGCCCTTCCTCTTAGGGGTTAAGTGCCTCTTTGTGGGCTGTCATGAGGCCCTCCTTCTCTCCCCCTCAGCCGTCAACGGCCTAGGAACAGCTCCGACTCCCCTCATCCCGGTGCAGCTTGGCAGTCAGGAGCCAATTCCACTTTGTCATCACTGTTCCCTATCTTTCCAATCCTTGCATCATCACTCCCTGCCACAGCATTCTTTCAGTGGGGACATGTTCCCGGGTCACCACGGATGTCATCTCTAGCAATTGTACTGCCCCCTCCCATGCCAGGGAATATCTGTGCCCCAACTACTAATGAGTTCCAATGAACTCTGGCTGTGAAAGGCTCATGTGAACTGCCTTGGTTGGCAATCCTCATATGGTAATGCCATCTAGGACGCCACAAAGGGGAGCCACCAGAAACTCCATGTTTGGACCCCCCTCTTGGACTCAGCCCCATGTGACTCTTCTTCCCTTGGCTGGTTCTGATTTCTATCATTCCGCTACATAAAATTGCAGGAATAAGCACAGCACCTTCGTGAGTTCTATGAGTCCTTCTAGTGAATTACTGCACTTGAATGTGGTGATGGGTCCTCTGAATATGTAGCCAGCTGGTCTGAAGTGAGGATGGGCCTGAAAACACCCAAACTTGTGGGTGCCATATATTATAGTTACACCCAAAGTGGTAATTTGCTGAACTCCTTGAAGTTGGTGTCAGGAGTGGGATTTTCTAAACCAGCCATGACTCACTGAAACACATGGTTTGGGAAGAGCAAAGGGAAGGGGAGGTAAATGAAAGAATCCTGGATTCCTGGTGGTCACAGGGGCCAATGACAGCTATGCTGCTATCAATTTTCAAAGGTAAAATTTACCAACAGAATTTAGAAATGACAGCTCTAAGTCCTAAAGAGCTAGCTCACTGACATGTAAGAAAATGCAAAGCAACAAGAAAAAAGGAAAACATAAAATCCTTTGGTTATTATCATCTGTAATAGTTGAAATATAAGTAAGGGAGAGTGTTGGGGAGGATCCTGATGCTGGGCCAAGATTCTGGTCAGTCTGAACCATGATCATCAACCTTGGGGCCGCTAGGGCAGGTGTTGGGGTAGATTCTGATGCTGGGCAGGGAAGGTTCTGGTGGGCCCACTGTGTGGCCACTGGCCCCAGAGCCTCCTCGAAAGGGAGACAGCGTGCTGAGACAATGTATAGGAAAGGTTATCGAAAGAGAATGGACACGCCAAGGGGTAAGACTGAGAAGAAGGTCAAGAACTCATCTAAGCAAGTCGGAAATTTTTAAACAGTTATTAAGAAACATGATGAATACGGTGGACATGGATGGGGCCCCAAAAAAGGAGTTGACACAGAACTCTCAGGAGTTGGGAGGACTGATGGAGGCCTCTGCTGTCCCCCCCACACTGAAGGGCCCTAAACTAATCTGCTTCATCCATCTAGGTTTGGAGGGTATTAAAAAGCAGGAAGCCCTAAAATGACAAAGAGAAATCAGGCCTCGAATTACCAAGTCAGTGGTCTCACAATCTAATCTACAGCAGGCCTGGGAGAAGACCAGGTCCCTTGGCCCAAGCCCGAGCTGGGGCCCAGAGCCATATGCCCAGGATTGGGTAAAATGGCCAGAGGGGGAAGAGACTTCTGGGACTTCTTTTATGGGAGCTGATGTACCATGATTCCAAAACCCCTTGGTCAAGTCCCAATGGGAGAGCCACTCAGATCGGAGAATTTGCAAATGCAACAGCTAATGGAATTAAGGCATTTAGATGAAACTTTTAGATGAAAATTGGAATGTTTGGAGGAACTCTTTGTGCAGTGGTTGCACCCTTTACCTGAGTATGTCATGCAAATGGATATTGTGTCTGGGGAATGCTTCTCTCACCTAGTTTTGCAAAACAGAAAGCAGGAAATGTCCTTTGGGCAAAACTGATTGATAACAGCAGCTGATCAGTTTATATATGCACATTATACATCTAGGAAGATCACGAGCTCCTATCCACAGAACTGTTCAAAAGATGCTCTGGAGTATCTGTGCATATTGTGCTTTATGGCAAGATCCCATGTGCCCCCCAGAAGTGACCACTGGGATTTGGGACCAGAAAGTTTCCGTCTGAGGGACAATTATTGGACTTTGACTGAGAGCACCCTTATGTCTGAAGGCCCTAATCTGAAATACACATAATGTTTTGGGCCGTGTCCAGAAGAATTTCATAATGAGATGGAAATGGTTTGTGCAGAAACATGCTAGGGACATGCAAAGAGAGACGGAGGTACACAGCAGAGCAGGTGTTCCCCTACAGCCACCTTTGGAACCACCTGAGCCTCCTGCCACCTTGGGGAGCTTTATGAATGCTCTGATTGGCCAAGAAGGAGTTGCTTGATTTATGTCAGCCCCAGAAGGTCCTTGCTGGACAGGAGTACCTTTTGTTTCCTGAGGGCATTGGGACACACCACATTAGTCCCAACCTCTAGGAGACAAAGGTCGGCCACACCGGCAGGATGCGATCAATCCACACAAGCAGGTGCGATCCAGCTCCCACACGTGCCGGACACTGAGGCCCCCAGGTTGGCGCTATTCTGTGTACACGGACACATGGCCATGCCACGAGGGCAGCCGCTCCTGGATTCGGCCTATGCCTCATTGCCCTTGGATGATTTTAACTTGTATCTTTTTGCTACAATAAAACCATGATTGTCTTCAGTGCTTCCCTGAGTCATTCAGGTGAATTAACATAGTCCTAAAGGCCCCCAAATTTGTAGCCACCTGATCAGATGTGAGGGTGCTCCTGGAGATCCCTGAGTGTGTGTCTGGCACCTAAAGTAAGGGAGGCTATTCCCTCAAACTGTAGTTTGTGATGCTCCTTGCAAGCATGGAATCTAGAATTCTTAGAGATTCTAAGGTCAGAAGGAAAATTCTTTCCTGAGAGCCTACATAGAGGTGTGCTGGGTGCCAGGCCAGTATTGCTCCGTTATCAGCATGACAGCCCATGTGGTAAGGCTTGCTGGGGTACCTGCTCACAGGTGAGACAAATGAGACGCAGGATGGTCAAGTCATGTGCCCGAGGACCTGGAGGGAGTGACCCATGGGCTGAGAGAACCCGGGACAGGGTAGGAGCAATGACTGCTGCCATCCTGGTGCCACCTATCCTGTCGTTTGCTGGTGCCCCTAAACTGCCTGTCCTCTCAAATGGGGTCCACTGCATTCTGGCCCCTGCCTGCTAGTAACTGCACAATCAAGTTATTAGCTCTGGCTTTTCCGAAAACCAGAGACAGGTGGGCCAGGGACGAGAAGTCATGGCTTCTGCCGCACCCTCTTGGGGACAGAGTCCAGCAAGGAACGGGTGGGGAAGAAAGGCCCCAAGGCTGTGAGCCTTCCACTGCAGGCTTACTTACACAACTGGCTTCCAGCAAGTCGGCATTGTTCTTCAAAAGCTTTAATTAGTCTCCACATCTCAAAATTGGAGGATTCTACATCAAGATGTAGTTGGAGAACTTGCTTTGAAGAATGAAAACAGCAGGCCATCCCAGGCCACGCACCCACAGGGGTCAGTTTCTGGAGCTGGGCATGCCCTTCCAGCCTCCCCCAGGTCCACTTCCCCCTAACTGCCTCTCACACATCACCAGCCAGAGCTGGTGTGCCCATGTCTATGTGTGTGTGTGTGTGTGTGCATGCGTGTGTACACACACAGACAACACGCACTGTGATTTGTAGAACCCTGTGAAGACTTAGGTATTGCCTATTCCACATCATTTTTAAAATGCTCACTGCCATCCACTACATTCACTTCAGGATCCACGCGTCATGGGCTGATTGCAGAAAGGAACCCGCTGGCTCAGAAGGTGCCTGGGGCAGCAGCATGTGTCTTCCCAGGTCCTCAGCACTGGGTCCAGATGCAGCTCGGGTCCTGGCTGTGAGCTGCATGTCCCTTCCCTGCCTCAGTTCCCCCTGTTCTCATACTCTACTCCCTTGAGCAGCCTAAAAGCTCCAGAAACCTACAGTTAGCTCTCTGGAAAAGCTGAACCTCCGCCCCATCCTTATGTTCCTGCCTGGCCTGATGTCTTTAGGTGTCAGCAATAGGTCCCAGTGCTGGAGCTCCGGACACCTTCCAAGTGACAAGCCAGTATAGCTGGGGTCTCCATGCAGGGATAGTGTAAGGGGGCGGGAGGTGAGAGCAGGAGACACAGAAGGATCCCAAAGTGGGCCTCTGTTTACCCCTAAGGTGAGTGCCAGGCTTGGGGCCTCATCTTTTGAGTAAGAAAGGGTTTGATCAATACCAAACATGCACACCAGGAACCTGGGAACTTGGGAACACTCAGATGCCATCGTCAAACTCAAAACACTTTTCCAAAAATACAGGGACCCAGAGGCATTTTACTTTTTGTTTGTTTTTTTACTTCACAGCCCTTTGGTACTAGTTGATTTTATTTTTTACAATGTACATGTACTACTTTCATAATTAAACAAAACACTTAAACATGGTTTTAAAGTAAAGGATGAGTCACAGTGGAACATGACGTGGAACTTCAGCTTTGGTCACCCAGGTGACGCCAAAGGCCCCAGCGTGGTGGCTGCGCTTGGGGTCTGAGGCCATGTCCAGGCTCTGGCCCTCCCCCACGGCCCCCCCACGGCCCCGCAGCCCCTCGCTGACCTCCAGCTCCCACTCAGCGCTGTGAGGACTCACCTCCCGCTGCTGGGCCCCCTCCTGCAGCGCACAGGAGAGGCCCAGAGACGTGGAAGGATCAAGTCAGCAAAATTAAGTTAATTTACAAAGCTTAGTCAGCACCACCACAGTAATGACCCGGCCCCACCCACAGGTGCAAGCGGGGGCTCGGCAGCAGCTGCGGGGCAGCCCTGGTGCCTCACAGCGCAAAGGTGGTGAAGAAGATGTGCATCTTGGCCAGGAAGGTGGTGACAGAGCCCTGCCGCCAGAGCTTCATCTCCACATCCAGGGCGAAGTCCCGCGGCTGTAGCACGGACCGCTGCAGGTAGACCACACCCGTGTAGGCGTTGAGCTGGCGCGTGCCAAAGTAGCCCTCCTCGTTGCCCTTGACGATGGTCAGGGAGATGGTGTCTCCCGCAAAGGCTGGTGCTGGGCCGATGCGGAAGATGTGCGTGGGCACCAGGAGGCCCGTCTGGAAGCTGAGCTGGTAGTGCGTGATGCGCGCGGGCGAGTTCTGGCACTCCACAAAGTCCTGACACGCAGTGCGCTCACACTTCCTGCGGGGCACAGGGCCAGGGTCACCCTGGGCTCTCCAGTCCGCCCCAGACACCGAGTGTTGGTGGCAGGCTCCAGGGCTGGCTCCACCCTCCCTAGCCTGGTACCCTTAGGGCATCACCTAGCCTCTGGGCCTGTTTCCTCACCTGGGAGACCAGGTGACTGACAGCTGCCTGGCGCCACTGAGAGGATGGGGGAGGTTACATGTGCAGCACTTTAGCAGAGGCCTGGCTGGGTTTACCAGCAGTTCTTACTCATCCCTAGGCTCCTCCCTTCCTTACCTTTCTCCTTCCTTCCTTCAGTGCATGCTGGCAGGGGGTTCAGCATGTGTAGCCACTATGGCTGATTCCCTCCCACAGCGCTGGACTGTGTGGCCAGTGGCAGAAGTGATGGTCTGTGGTTACAAGCTTAAGTGAGGTAAAGGGCCTGTGGGACCTGGGGACCTGGAGAAGCTGGGTGATGGCACATCCCAGCAGCGTTGTGCAGAGGGCAGAGCCACATGAGCAGGTGGCGGGTTCCTGCAGCCCAGCTGGCAGCCTCGTGAGACCCTGAGCCAGAACCACCCAGCCCTGCTGCTCCCTGGTTCCCACCCTCAGAAACCTTGTGAAATAAACAAGGTTTATTTGTTGCATTAGGGTGCTAAACGCTGGGGTAATTTTTGTTACACAGCACTTATCTGTGTGTGAGAGAGTAGAAGGAAGGGTACTTTCTCTGAGTCTCCTTCCCTTCCCTCTCTAGACTGAACTTTCTGCAAGGAGCTTTTATTGGCTTTCGGTCAGTGGACCCCAGAGCAGCAGCCAGGGGCTGAGAGGAAAGGAACCTGGTCTAGACAGGGACACCCATCACTTGCCCTCTCCCCTGGGTGGCACAGTGTTGGTGCAAGGTCTCTGGATCCGTGGCCAGGGTGGGGGCACTCACGTGTTGGAGACGCGGACGTAGTTGGGAGGACACTCAAAGCGCAGGCAGCGGAAGCCACCTTGGATGTTATGACAGGTCTCAGCCTCAGAACAGTTGTGGGTTCCCAGTGCACACTCATCCATGTCTGGGGGAGCACAGGAAGGGGGATGGAAGGGGTACCCCACAGCTAGAGTACCCAGCCTGAGCCACCCCAGCAGGCGCTAGAGGCCTGGGCCTCAGAGCAGCCCGACTTGCTCTAGAACCACTAAACCACTAGAACACAGCCCTCAGGACACACATGCCCCATCTTGCCCACTCTGCACCCAGCAGCTGGGCCCTTGCTTTAAAAATGTAAATCATCTTCTGTCCTCTGATGGCTTCACATGTTCCCAGAATAAAAACCCAAGTCCTCCCACCAGCACCAAGCCCACAGTGCAGGGTCCTTCCCCTTCCACACAGGTACTAAGCCACCCCTACAGGCTGCCTCTTATTCCACCCCAGGGCCTTTGCACATGCTGTTGCCGCTGCTGAAGCACTACCCACATCTTCCAACAGCAGGCTTCTTCTCATCCTGTGACTCTCAGATTTCAAGTCACCTCCTCCAGGACGGCCTCCCCGACCACCCTATACTACCCTCCATCCCATGCTGTTTTCTCATCCTCATATTGCTTGTCTCCCTCTGAGAGGTACCTAGGCTATTTTATATGGCTGTCCTGTTTCCCCATCCCCTCCTCAGCCTGGGCCCCTGGAGGGCAGAGGTGTTTCTCACTTCCATGGTGTGCACACCTCTTAGAAACACATACTGTGGTGTGAGGCCCAGCTGGTGAGTTCTGGAGCTTTCTTTGAGGATCTGCTGCTCAACCCAGAGAGGGCAGCCACAGGAGACCTGGGGGCTGTCCCCAGGGTGGGAAGCAAGGGGGTTTTCAGGGGCAGCCTTGGAGGGTTTCAGTTTTTGTTTTCCAGTCCTCCACACTGTGGTCAGGGATTGCGCCTCACTTGATCCTCACCCCAGCCATGCGCTCAGACAGAGGAGGGAACTGAGGCTCAGAGAAGCGCATAGCCTCACTCAAGGTCACACAGCAGTTGGTGGGACAGCAAGTCAGGTTTGCCTGATGCCAAGACTGGCAGCCAGTCATGATGCCAAGTTGAATCCTAACAACAGCATAATAGTAATTGTCCTAACAGCCAGCCTGTGTCCAGAATTAACCCCCTGATATCCTTACAATTCTTGAAGCGCTCTGTACTCCCACCAACCCCACACGGCAGGTCCCAGTGTTGCCTGGAATCCACAGAAGTGCTCGGGGTCAATGGCGGTGACAGCAGGGCCAGGGCTCAAGAATCCAGGCCTGCTCTGGGCTCTGACCCACTGGCCACCAGGCTCTCCCACAGGGGTCAGCTCACCTTTGTTCA
The DNA here is from genome assembly GCA_963574355.1 of Loris lydekkerianus. NCBI lineage: Eukaryota > Metazoa > Chordata > Mammalia > Primates > Lorisidae > Loris > Loris lydekkerianus. The sequence goes on along the minus strand of CAUYPK010160929.1, from coordinate 27,981 downwards.
CCTTTCCAGGACCCACTTCTCTCCTCTGTAAAGTGGGTAATGACCCCAACCCCAATGTCCCAGAGTGGTCTAGAGGCGGGTGGGAGAAACATGGCAAGTGGCCGAGAGGCTGGGGCCCAGGCTGGGTGCATCCTACTGATTGTGCAGTAATTGGATCCACATGAAGAGGACCTCCTGCTCCTCAGCCCACACCCTGGACCACCCACTCTGTTGACCCTGGAGCTTGGAGCTTGGCGGGTGGGCAGGAATGGGGTGGGCACTGATGGAGATGCCTAGAAGGGAAGGGCAGGGGAGAGTCAGCAGCTGTGCAGAGCTTCCCTAGGACACCAGGGGCTTCACCCATCAGTGCTGCCAGGCTCCTGATGCCCTTGGTCCTGCAGCTGACCCAGGAGCTGCACCAGGGCCTGTGTCCAGGGCTGGCATAGCAGCCTCTCAGAGACGGCAAGGGTCAGCCACAATTCAGGTGTGCAGAAAAACAGCAAGGATGCAGAATGCAGTCCCTTCCAGAGGGTTCTGAGGGCCCCTGAAGGACTGAGAAGGCAGAAGCTCAGGACAAGTCAGGAGTGAGACTGAGAGTCTTGCTAAAGCCTGTGTGCCCTACGCAGAGGACGTGAGAAGGGCTTACCCTGGAAAAGCCAGCTTCAGCATGGTGAGTCCTCACTAATATTTCATAGATGCAGTGTGTGTGCAGGACACATGTATTTGTATAAGGAAAAGACTAGAAGGAATGCAAATATGAATTTGAGTTGCCTCTCAGTTCAGTCACATGGTCAAGTGCTCAGTGACCACCTACTATGTGCTGGGTACTGCTCCTGGAGCTGGTGAATAGGACAGAACATGGCCCTGGTCCCCTGGAACATACATTCTACGAAAGGCAGCTGACTCTAAACTCCTTCACAATTTTTGTCCCTTTTTTTTTTAATGATTATTATTATTGGAGAGTGGCAAGAGGTGTGTGGAGATATTGGCCAGCATATTCTTCTCCCCCACAGCCAGCCTCTCGTCCTCCTGTGTGAGCTCAGAGACCTCAGTGTTTGGCCTGAGTCAGAAAAGGACAACAGGGCACAAAGCAGACAACCTCTTGGCATTAAGGTCAGCAGCCGCAGATGCAGGTACGTGGAGTGACTTGGGAAGGGGAGGAGACCAGAAGGGCCCCTGTGTCCTTGTCCACCCCATGACTTGGAAGACTCTTCCAGAAGGAGAGTCTAGAGAGGAAGAAAGGACATCAGATGAGGGGGAGCTCTAGCTCACCCTAATCTCCTCGGTGGGGGCTGGTGACACAGCAGGGCCTGCCGAGAGGGGGTCCGTGCCTCACCAGGGCACAGGCCATGGAAGACAGAGGCAGCCGCTGCAGGAAGAGGGCCCAGAGAGAGCAGCTGGGGGCGAGTCTGGGCAGGAGAGAGGCACCAGGGGTCAGTACACCCACTGGCAGGCAAGTGCTGGCCCTGGGGAGCCCAGTCTGCTGTCCAGCACAGGCCCATGTGGATGTCCACGTGTCCCCCAGATCCTCCCCCAAATGCTTAAGAAGGAGGCACCAGGGAAAGATCATCCTAAATGCGCCTAAATGCAGAGTTTTCATCCTGTGAAGAACCTGCAAGAGCAAATGTCACTGCCAAATCTGACAGAGCCTTCCTAGAAATGGCCACACTTGTGGTCTACCACCAGGTGGAGCAGTGGCTAGGTGTCACATGTGAAATCAAGAAGCATAAAGTTGTAATTCCTGCCCAGCAGAGCATATGGCGAGTAAAATCCTTACCTTTCACAGAGTCCCTACCCATTCTTTTTTTAAATTAAAGAGCAGAGGGCTTTGCAGCCATGGAGATCCAGGCCAGCTTCTGTGACCTTAATAGGCCTCCCAGGGAGTGATTTACAGGGTCTTACTGAGGCTGTTTTCACTTAATTTGTGGCTATGTTTTACATTCACCTACAGTAAGGGCTTCTTTTGCAACTGAGTACACACACAAGGAGTAGAGAGAGGGGCACTACACTGACTCGCCCTGGGCTGGGCCACTGCACCTGCCCTACGCAGCATTCTGCTCTGCATTAATGAAAACAGACACTACAAGCAGCTGACTAGGTTGCTAATGTGACCTCAGCACCCATGCACAGGTAGAAACCACTAGGCTGCAGCATGCTGGTGCAACTCCGTACTCTCTGGGCACCCTGACCCCGGGACAGCATGCTGGTGCAACTCCGTACCCTCTGGGCACTCTGATGGGGTGGGAGGAGTGTGGGGGTGGGGGTTCAGGAATAACAGGACCTGCCTTTATAGATCAAGAAGATGCCCAAGCTTGGCCAGGGCCCTGCTCACACCCCAAAGACTACCAGCACTCAGATTCACCATCTGGGGAGGATGTGACTCCTATAACCAGGAGAACTGGAGGGCGGCACTGAGCTCTGCAGCGCTGAGGACTGATTCTCCCAGGGAAGTCAGTGTTCCTCCTGTGTCCTGCCCCCCACCCAGCCTTGTCCTGGTGACTTGCCAGGCCCAGAATTTAATGGTTGATGGCATTCAACTTAGAATCATAACTCTATAGCTTAGAACCTTAAACGTCACAGAACCTGGTCCCTATCCAGAGACGTAGTCCCTGAAATTACAAATTTTCCAGGTGACTACCCAGCCTAGGCTTGTATATTCCCAGGGGTAGGGAGCCCCTCCCCACTGTGCAGCCCTTCCTTGCTCTGCATACCTTCACCTGGAGAATGCCCTCTGCACCAGGGCTGGGAAAAGCTTCCCTGTGCCCACCTCCCTACTCCTAAAGGTCCCGCTCTACCCTCTGGGCCCACAGACCTGCCTGTTTCCCCGTCCTCACATAGAAGTACAGAGACTTGAGAACAGTGACTGGGACCCCGATGCTGCCCTTCTCCAGTATTCTGACTGGATAGGTCTCCTGCCTCCTTAGAACCACCCCACAGTACCCCTTACCCACTCCCAGGGCAGGGTCCAGAGCTGAGCCCAAGCCTGGACCAAGCAGCAGCAAAACTGTCACTGTCACCCTCTTTATTCCAGGCATAGGCCTCAGTTAACATTTATTAACTTGGTGTTGAAGGTGAATGCGCGCACCAGCCATGTGCTGCTCAGAGCCTGCCCAAGGCCTGGCAGAGTGAGGGCCCCCTGCTTACCCTTGCAGGACCTCCCATTGGCCGTCATGGTATAGCCCTGCTCCGGGCATGCACACTGGTAGCTCCCTGGCACGTTGACACAGCGGAAAGTGCAGAGGATGCCAGCGCCCTGAGCACACTCATCGATGTCTGTCAGAGAGAGGTTTAGCCCCCGGTAAGCCCCATGCAGCACAGGGCCCAGCAACTGACCAGTCTGTCCCTGTCACAGCCCCAGCGTTTGGGGCCCATTTTACAAATGAGGACAAGAGGGCCCAGAGAATAGAAGAGAGTTGTCCAAGGCCACAAGCAGAACAGGCCTCCCACTCCAGTGTCCACTTCCTGCGGCTGCTCTGTACAGCTATAAGCTGTGTGCCAATCAGTGCCAACGTGGGCCTGGGCACTCCAACATGTGATATTTAACTGAATCCCTCACTCCCCTGAGGTCAGAACCATTACTCCCGTTTGACAGAGAAGGAGCCTGAGGTCAGAATGGGAGGCAAGTTCTGCCCAAGGTCACATAGGCAGGAAATTGCAGGGCTGGGACTCAAACTGAGAGCTTATGTCTCTGGAAGGTACCTGTGCAGGCATGCCCGTCCTCGGCCAGCTGGTAGCCCTGGCGGCAGTAGCACTGGTAGGAGCCGTAGGTGTTGGCACACTCCTGGCTGCAGCGCTGGGTCTCACACTCGTTCACATCTGCAGGGACACCAGCCACCAGTCACAGAAGGATGCTCCAAGCTCATGACTGATGGGACAAGGTCTGCCTCAATACAGCCAGGCCTGGCCATACTCTCTTCCAGGCCAGGGGAGTGGACGGGGACACAGGGCTTCCCCAGGAGTCTAGACAGACTCACCTCACCAGGAGAAATGAGGCTCCAGGCTAGAAGGGGCTGGGAAAGACAGCACCAGGGATGTGGGGCCAAACTCCTCAGGCCTGGGCTGGGCCTCGCCTTCTCACTGAGCAGCCTGGTGGCCTCACTCCACACATCCCACAGGGCCTGGCTCATCAACACCACAAACATGCTGGGACCAGCATGACAGCCCCCCCATCAGCCACGTATGCCTCCAAGGTGGGTGATCACGTAGAGGGGCCTCTGATGCCCGCCGTGGCCCAGTCTGTACACAGGCGTGGTTTAACTCAGTGGATTCTTTAAAAGTTTAAATCCATCATCAATGTGTAAAAACCAGCAGATTTTACATAGATATCAAGATTTCTGGCTTCTGGAGAGTCAGGGAGGTCAGGCAACCTTGGACCTGTGTGCATGCTGGCACTTCCCATGGCCCCTGGGTTTTCTGAGTTGCCGTGAGACCTATCTTGGGGGTCAGTTGCTTCTGTCCCCTGCCTGAGATCCAGGTCACTGTGACCATGACGAGGGCAGACCCTGGGTAGCTTGAGGGGCAGAGAGCTGGGCTGCCTGTGAAAACCCATTTGGGGTGCAGACAACAGAAACACCCAATCCTTCCATTCCAGGGGAGCCAGGCCCTAGGCCTTCAGTGGGATGGGAGAATCTGAGGCTAGAAACAGCAGGACTAGTGGAGGCCCAGAGGAGGAGGGAAGGGGCTGGCAGGGGAGGGCGTGGGTGAAGGTGGAGGGTGGAGGACCAGCATGGCTCTCAGTTTTCCATGGTGGTCTGCCCATAGTGGGTGCTAGGCTGTGCTGGGTCAGAGGTCAGGTCAAGGTCAGAGGTCAGAGCCAGCGTACCTTCACAGTGCTTGCCGTCAGCAGCCAGCAAGAAGCCGGAGGCGCAGGAGCAGCGGTAGGAGCCGAGCGTGTTTTCGCATGTTTGCTGGCACAGGCGGCCTGGTGAGGCCCAGCACTCGTTCACATCTGTGGGTGGTGGGAATGGCAGGCAGAGGGTAAGCGTCCCAGAAGCCAGCTCCTGCCACCGTCAGGTACTACCCAGGACCAGAGAGGGTGCTGGGTGGGAGAGGGACTCAGAGAAAAGATGAAGAGGCCCAGACTGGGAAGAGGAGAGCAAGGAGACGGGATGGCAGAGACAGAGGACAAAGGACAGACAGACACCCTAAGAGGCAAAGGAGAAGTTGACAGACACCAAGAGGAGACCAAGCAAAGAGGGAGCAGAGCCACACAGGGACAAGACAGCAGGGACACAGCACGCAGGCAGGAGTGGGCAGGGAGGAGGAGTGCAGGGGCAGGCGGCCAGCTGGAAGGCTGGCCTGGCCGGGGCTGGGGCAGGTGGCACTGTTCAGGCAGTGGGATGCAGGGAGTGGGTCGTGGCGTGTGGGGATGCGGAGGGGCACAGAGGTCCCAGCCCCGGGCCCACTTACCGATGCAGGAGCGGCCAAAGGCATCCCGCTGGAAGCCAGCTTTGCAGTCACAGCGGTAGGAGCCAGGGAGGTTGTGGCACACCTGGCCCTCACCACAGCGGTGCACGCCTGTCTCACACTCATTCACATCTGCAGGGGTAGGAGACGAGCAGGGCACCCTGAGGCCTGGGCCCTCCCTTCACATGGGCCTCCTACAAGTGGGGAGCTTGGACAGGCCGATGCTGGCTGGTAAGCAGAGGCACCTGGGGCTTACCCACACATTTAGCTCCATCCTCACTGACATGGTAGCCGCGTCCGCAGATTAGCGGGTTCCTTTGACATGTGTAGGAGCCCACGGTGTTGATGCAACTGAAGCCCGGCCGGCAAGGCTGGGACAGCGACGTGCACTCATTGATGTCTGCAGAGGCAGGTGTGGGTGATGGGAGGCCCCAGGCCCCAGCACCTGAGCCTGGGGACACACTGGGACGTGTCCATTCCTGGCTCTAGCCCTCCCTGGTCAGGGCTGCAGGGCAAGGCTGTTCCACCCCTGGCAACCAGGTGCAGCGGGGACATCAGGCCAGGTTCTGGGACAACTACAAATGCAAAAGTGGCTGCCCTGCCCAGCCTTCAAGGGCTGCCACCCTGCCCCATCTATCTCCCTACACACTGAACCAGCCTCACCGGCCCCTCAGGAACGGCTCCACCTCAGAGCCTCTGACTGTGCTGCCCCTCGATACCTTCAGGGCTGGCTCGCCTGCTTCCTCAGATCCCTGCCCAGTGTCATCTCCTCAGGGAGGCCCTCTCAGACCACCTGAGGTGGAGGAGTCTTTCCTTTTTCACCTCCTGTTTGTTTTACTGTTTATCAGAGCACCTGCGAGCAGCTGCCACTTTGATAAACATGTCTGCTTTCTCTGTCTCTCCCCATCTGAAAGGCCCTGTTGAGCACTGTAGGAACCAGCATCAGGAACCCTGAGTCACTGAGGAGCTCAGTGAAGTGGGCAGACCCCTCCCCACCTTGCCCTGACCCTGGTAGGAAGGGGTGATCCCAGGGCAGACGCCAGAGACTGCAAGGTTCTGAGGGGTCCTCTACATCCTGTGACACTGGTGGGGACACAGGGTAAGGAGATATTAGAAGGGGCACCTCAGGGTGGGCTCCACTCCCAGACTAGCTAGGGGCACCCCGAAAGTCTTGAGAAAGCCTCTGACAGTCAAAGCCACCCTCTGCACAGCAGTCTTCTCCCTGCATAAGGGTGCTGCCCATCCCAGCACTGGCCCCACGTTGCCTGCCTTGCCACGTCCCTGTGTCATTCATCCACCGTGGAGCATGGCCTTGGTCACCCCCACTCAGATGCAATCTGTCCAGGGGCCTCTGGTGCCCTGCCCCTTGGAGGGACGGGGTCAGGAACCTTTGAGCCCGGTGGGGCCTCCTGGCTTTCTGGCCAGGCCAACAGCCTTTTTGAAAGAGACTGATAAGGGGTGAGGAGAATGAAGAATCTCAGACCCACTTGAAGACAACAGCTAGTCTGGCATCTGTCAAACTGCAGCTCTCAACCCATGAGCAAAGCATGGAATGATTCAAGAAGGCCTCATAGCACTCTGAAAACTTCAGTGAGTATCATACACAGTACGTATTGTTTCTGAAGTCTGTGTTCCAGGTGCCTCTGGAGGTGTATGTACATGCCAGGTCATGACATAAAACACAGCTCTTACAGTAGCCTGGGTAAGAAACAACTGATAGATACCATCCAGTCTAACCCCACAGATGGGCAAACTGAGGCCACAGGAGAAATAATTCAGCCAAGGTCAGACATCTTGGAGCAGTAAGTGCAGCTGCCTCCCCACTCTCAGGCAAGGACAGTGCCTACCTGAGTGACACGGCAGCACACCAGGCCGCCTGGTCTCTAAAGCTCTTGGAACCCCCTCATGACACCGCCCTCAGAGCCCCAGGCCAGGCACAGCCTCGCAGCCCCGCTCACCCACGCAGTTGCCTTCAGGATCCTGTAGGAAGCCCTCCATGCAGCGCTGCCGGGCCTGGCAGTAGAAGGATCCCTTGATGTTCTGGCAGGAGAAGCCCGCCTGGCAGGTGTGTGTGCCCATCGCACACTCGTCCACATCTGCCACACAGACGCCAGGTGTCAGGGCCCGGAGGGTGGACAAACCCCGGTCCCTCAACTCCCCACAGCCCTGCCCACACCTCCCTGACCTCAGACCACCATGACCTTGATGGTCACAAAGGTCTGCATCCCAGAAACCTGGTGGAGCCACGTCCCTGACGCAGCCCATATCCCAGTCGGAACCATGGCAAAACCACATTTCCTTGGTCTCAAGCACTGAGATATACTTATCTACTTAATCCCCATATCAGCCCTAGGAAGTAGAAGCTGTGTCTAGTTCCATCTTACAAAAGAAGAAACTGAGGCACAGACAAGGTCCTACCGCTAGGGAGTGTTGGGCTGGCCCAACACTGTCCAGGGGCAGACAGAAACGGGGCTGACTGCCTAAATGCCTCAGGTGAGGTCATGCGTGGAAACCTTCAGGGAGGTTGCAACAGGGGCCGACAGGCTCCACCCTCTGAGACCTTTCTGTCTCTGGAATATACTAGGATCTCTTCCTTCTCAGTCCCAATGGGCCCCTGCACTTAATGTTCCCTCAGACCAGGCTACCCTTCCCAGGAGATTCTCATCACTCAAGTCTCAACTCTGACCTCACCTCCTCCAGGAGCCTCCTTGGGCCCCCAACCACAGAAGCACCCAACCCACGGCCCCTCTAACATCTCCCTGTGTGCATGTGTGGACCCAGCTCTCCCACCACGAGGTCAGAGAAGGTGCATGACCTCCACCGAGAACCCTGGTACCCAGATCCCTGCCAGGCACATAAAAGCAGCCTAGGAAATACTTGCTGAAAAAGTTGAATAAAAATTCTCCCTCTTCTTAAGCCAGAATAATCCAGTGAAAGGGACAGAATGATCCTTCCATGATGCTCCACCCCAATGCATAAACAGGGAAACTGATGCATCGCAAGGGGAATGACTGGCCCCCCAGGCACCAGCAAGCAATTGCAAAGCTGGAACAGACCCTGGTCTCCCTCCACCCAGCCTCAGAGAACCCACATTCTGTTCCAAACACCATCTGTAGGGTCTTCACACCTGCTGGAAGCCTAAGTGAGGGGAGTTTGCCAGAAGGGAGATGGCAGACCAGGGATGGGGAGGGACAGGACCAGGGTGGGGCTGGGACAGGGGTGGGGCCAGGGTGGAAGGGGTGGGGCTTCCAGCTTCTCCCTCTCACCTTCACACAGGCCATCCTTGAGGACGTAGCCGGGCTCACAGGTGAGTGCCTTGTAGCAGCGGAAGGAGCCCAGCGTGTTCACACAGTGCTCACCCCGGCTGCACGTATGCAGGTCCGTCACACACTCATTGATGTCTGCCGGGAAAGAGGCCATCAGGGCCTGCGAGGTGCTCTCAGGACAGTGGCTGACCTCAGACAACAGCAGGGAGGGGGCACTGCCCTGCCCTCAAGGTGCTCCCCATCTAGAGATGGGGTTGATGTCCCCTTATCCACACATCCCTTCATTCAACAAAGATTTATGGAGCACCCACTATGTGCCAAGCTCTGCTCTTGGCACCAGGGATATCTCAGTGAATAAGAGAGACAGGACTCTCAGGGGAGGAGACACAACAGATACGTAAAGGAACATAAATGGAGACGGTCAGGACTGCTACGGATGAGAAAGGAGGAGGCCCGTGTGCAGCAGTGTGTGTGCAATTTTAAAGCAGAGGGGCAAGGATGGATTCTCAGGGAACAGGACATTTGAACAAGAATGAAGTGGTGACAGAACGAGCCACGCAGATAGTCCAGGCAGTGGGGACAGGGATGCAAGGGCCCTGAGAAGGCGGCCAGCCTGCCAGGCAGGTTCAGGACCAGCCAAGAGGCAGGTGTAGCTGCAAGGACGGAAAGGAGAGGAGGGTTATCAGGAAGGACAGTGGGAGCCAAAAAGGATCCCAGGCAGAGGAGGGACTGGTCTGACTTACTCTGACCAGGGTACTCTGGCTGGGGGTGGGGTGAGGGTCCAGGCAGAAAATCTGATGGCATGGGCCACCCTCCATAGAGGTGGGGAGAAGCAGCCAGCTTCTGAAAGTATTGCAAAGGTAGAACTCACAGATCCATTGACAGATGAGATGAAGGTGAGAGAGAAAGAGGAGCCAGGGCTATTAGCTTGAAGCTGGACAGGTGCCAGTGCCACACCTGGGACAAGGCGGTGGAGAGGAGCAAAGGGAGCCCTCCTGGTCATGTGAGTCTAAGAGCCAAGAGGATTTCTGGGTGCAGGACACAACTAACCACAACAGGAATTCTATCTAACAAAGTCTAATATTGTGACCTGATTGTTTGCACCCTCATGTTAACCTGAAATTTAAATTTAAAAAAAAAGAGTCAAGGCTCGGCGCTTGTAGCTCAATGGCTAAGGCGCCAGCCACATACACCAGAGCTGGCGGGTTCGAATCCAGCCCAGGCCTGCCAAACAATGACAACTACAACTCCAAAAAAGCCGAGGGCTGTGGCGGGCACCTGTAGTCCCAGCTACTTGGGAGGCTGAAGCAAGAGAATCACTTAAGCCCAGGAGTTGGAGGTTGCTGTGAGCTGTGATGCCACAGCACTCTACCCAGGGTGACAGCTTGAGGCTCTATCTCAAAAAAAAAAAAAAAAAAAAAAGCATCAAGAGGCAATATGCCTCTGAGTTCACACAGGGGGTCCAAGTAGAGACAGTAATTGGTAGTGGTCAGGTGGCTGGAGGCACCAGGGGGAGAGGGCACATGGAGACCCATTCGTAGGAGACTCCAGGGAGAAGCAGTTGAGAAGGACAGAAGCCAGCAAAGGAGAAAGGGAAGATCAGCGGGGAGGCTGGAGGAGAACCACTAAGCCCAAACCACCAGGGCAAGGGCTGGGAAGGCTGGAGGAACGTGCCAGGTCCTGCCCCCTGGTGCTCCCTCTAGCAGGGGACACACGTATTCGTTCACTGGACATATGTTAACTAGCACCTCCTTGTGCCAGGCTCCTGCAGCCAAGTGGCTGTGCAGCCCTAGTCCTGGTCCTCAAGGACAGGACAGGCAGGTAGGAGGGGATATTCAGGGCAGAGAATGTCCACTCTGCTCCTAGACCACAAGATTTGCTTCTCAGGGGTGGCAACATTTCAGCTAAGCCTCCAAGGACAACTAGGGTACCAGGTAGAGAGGTGTGGGACAAGGGTATAGAGAAAGAACTAAATGACACACAGGCAGACAGAACTGGACTTGGGGGGGAGTGGGCTGGGAAGGAAGGATGGGGAGAGTTCTGGGCCAGCAGTTCCCAAGAAGACTTGGCTGAGCAAGATAAAAGACTTCTGGTCCCAGGAGCCCAGAGACACACGGCGTGCAGAGCCTCCCACATCCTGGAGGAGTCACGGCCATAAATGCAGCAGCCAGCACTAACTAGGGCTCACCAGGGCAGTTTTTAGCACATTGTCCTGCCCCATTTCACAGATGAGGAAATAGGTCTCCCAGAATTGATGTGACTGAACCTGTCAAACAGATGGTACCCGGAGGGAGCAAGAACAGAAGCCAGAACGTGGGCCCAGAGCTGCGCCCTTTTCCAGGCCATCTAAGCTCTGTGCAGGGCGGGCCTCAGAGCCAGGGTCCCCCGTGACCCCATCTTCCTGCCACCCAGCCTGCCTAGAGCACTTTTTTTCTGGGCCTAAGGTAGTTCTCAAAGCACAGGGCACAAAAGACAAATGGTAACACAGGGGGGGATCTCTGGCAAAGGCCACACCCAATACTGTCCCACTCCACTCCGTGTAGAGGCCTCCAGGGATGGGAGCTCACTATCTCTGCAGGTGCCTCCGCACAACACACAGTGGAATCAAAATAACAACATCAAGGGACAGCAAGTTCATCACAGGGACTAACTCGTTTCATCTCCACTATGCCCCTCTGAGAAGGGTGCTGTTATTTTCGTTTACAGATGAGGAAACGCAAGCTCAGAGAGTTTACCTGCCTGGTTTAATCTTCTGACAAGAAAATGAAAATGCCAGGAGCTGAACATAGGCGCGCTCTTCATCCCAGCACAAGTCTCACCTGTCTGGGTTAGAAACATGCCCGGAGCAAACAGCTGCAGCAGCAGAGTCTGTAGGCGCCGACAGATGACAAGATGAACAGGTGAGCCAGCAGAGGAAGGATGGAAAGGAGGCCCCACCAGTGTGTGCAAGGGTGAACGCAGAGGAAGAGGGGAAGGAGTGTGAACGTGAGCTCATGGACTTTGCTGAATGGAAAGCACCCTTGCTCTTTTATTCCTAGAACCCCTTTTCTAACTGCCTGAGAAGCCCTTTCAGCTCCAGGCAGCCAGGGGAGACCACACACTCAGAGAAGGTGAGAGGGAGGCAGTCCTGGGATCCCTGGCGGGATCTGCCTTGGGGTACACACAGACCCACCCCTGACAGCAGGAGCTGCCCAGCCTCTGGCAAGCAGGCCCAGGAGGGCACATGTTGTGCCCGTGGCTGGAGGCCTGGGGCAAACATGTCTGCAGTGGCCACTCAGCCCAGCACCAAGGGTCCATCTGCCCAGCAGTGAAGAGGGAGGAAAGGGGCACATCCATGCTAAACGTGGTCCCCAAGCACAGAAAGACCGACAGGTCCCTCGTCATATACCCTGAACAAGCTCTGCACTCTTCCCGCCTCCCCACTGTAGTTCAAGCTGGTGTTCCCACCCAGTGCCCTCATCACGTGCCTTGGACACATTCTGCACTGTTCCTGCCTCCACACTTTGGTTCGAGCTGGTGTTCCCACCCCAAGAGCCCTTCCTGATTTCCAAATCTCGTGTATCCTTGGAGACCAGTGCAATTCTACCTTCTCCAGAAAGCACCTCCATGTGCCACCAGCTGGATGACTTCACTCTCTGTGTCTTTCTCTGTTGCAGCATTTACCATGGTTGGCTGCGAGTCCTGGCTACTCTGAGTCTATCTCTAACTGGGACCTTGAAATGGAGGAGGCCAGGAACTCAGGTGTCCTCCGTGAAACATGTGAACACATCCAGTCCACCCTCCTAGCTGCCCGCTGGGCACTCCCAAAACCCTAGCCCCTGACCCACACAAGCACTGAGAGACAGGAAGGAAGAGGTATTACCAAGCACTGGCCCCAGCTGGGCTGGGTGTGGGCCCTCGCCTAGTCTTCCAACCCTGCAGTTACAGGGCAGAAACAGGCTCAGAGAGGAAAGCTCCAATGCTCAGGGTCACACAACAGGTCATACAACAACCTGGTGGCAAGGCGGGGTCTGCCAGATCCCAGCATCTGTCCACTCACCTCTGGAGGCGACTCTGGTCTCATCTAAGGACAATCTAAGCAGCTGACCTGACATGCTCTGTCTGTTCACACGTCACATCACCCTCAAGGGAGGATCAACAGCCTCCCTGTTTCCTCAGATGAGGAAACCATGGCTTGGAGAAGGCAAGTCGCTCATCCCAGGTGACAGGGCTTCCGGGGGGGTCCTGCTCAGAGCTCAGACCTCCTGCCTCCCGACCCCACACACACTACCCTGCTGCCAGCATGTCTGACCTCCTTTCCCTGTGGCCCAGGTGGGGTCAGTGACCCACCGAGGCACACAGTCAGAGTTTCCTGACTCACAAACATGTCCCCAGGGAATGCAGCTTCCTAGCGGAGCCGGCAAACAAGTGGGACAGGACACAAAGATGGGAGGGCATGACACGGAGATGGGTGCCGGCTGTGCTGAGAGCTCACATGCAAAGGGCAGGCCCTTTAGCATGTGGCCACAGTGTGGCAGGCTTGGCGTGGAGCAGAGCAAACGGCCGTGGCAGTGGGCGGCAGGCAGGGCTCCGGCTTACCCACACACTTCCTGTGCGCGTTGAGGATAAAGCCCTCGGCACAGACCACTGTGTGGTTGACACAGTAGAAGGATCCCAGGGTGTTCACACAGAACTGTCGCCGGCTACAATCGTGAGCACCCACCAGGCACTCGTCTTGGTCTAGTGGCAGCCGCGGAAGGAAAAACAGAAGGGCCATTAGGGGGGCACATGACCTGCCACAGAGCATCCAGAGAGGGGGGAAGCTGAGATCCCGAGAGAGAAAGGGGCCTGCCCAGGGCCTCCCAGCCTATCAGTGTCCCAGCTGGGCCTTGGGCCCAAGGCTGAGTGTGTAGCGCTGGGACCCACTGCCCAGGAGGACAGGTGGTGAGGTGAGACTCAGAGGGCGCTGGTGTGCTCACAGTCACACAGCAGGACAGGGCCAGAAGCTATCTCCCACACACTCTGCACATGCCCCACATCTACAGGCTGCCAAGGGGATCACATCACCAAAAGGGGTGCAAACTCTAGCACGTAGGGAGCCAGGCAGCAACAGAACTGGGAAAGAGCCATGGGGGACTCTACGGGCAATGTAGGGCCTGTGCTCTGTCCAAAGAGGGTCAGTGGCATGGGCCCCTCATAGGCAGATTTTACAAGTTTTAAGAGAAACCCAAAATCTAGAAATGTTTCAAAAATTATTTAGTTTGTCATGGCTGGTAATTCACTTGATTAAAAACAGCAGAGCCATGCAGGACTCCTCCACAGGTCAGGCTGCCCCTCAGAATGCCTGTGGCCAACCTCTGGCCTGGGCCCACTGCTCTCACCGCCAGGCCCTCCAGGGGAGGATGGACGATGGGAGAGGTGCAGATGTGGGCCAGGCTGTATGGCTGGCAGAGGCAGAGGATCCTCACAGGCTGGGCCTGAAGGAGTCCTGACCCAAGAGAGATGATTCCTCACATCTTTAGGACCCCAGGAGATGGGAGTAGGGGGAAAACACAGAGGACACAGCGCTGCCTGGACTCGAGCCCTGTGTTCCCACCACCTGAGAGACTGGCCTGCTGCCCACCACCACGCTATACACGGGCAAGTCTGCTGTTCCCTCCAGGCCTGTGAGATGGTATGTGTTCACAACCAGTCTCAGATGGCACTGGACATGGGACTTCAGCTTCTGGGAGGGATGAGGGTGTTTTTCCAGACAGACTTGACTTTGCTATCCCTAGATCTTGTCTCCTGAAATTGTACTTGAACTGATGCATTTGCTACTCTTTGCACATTCCCTACCTCCTCGAGGAGGTGGGTTCTCAAGACCTCTCGGGTTGGTTCTTCAGACTTGATTCCCTGTGGGAACCAAACCCCTGGGAAGGGTGTCTGATGCCCCATTCTACAGTGGGGAGGTCCCAACGCACAGAGGCCCCACTGAGACAAGGCCTGGGCTTAGGCAGGGCTCCCAGGGTAAAAGGGATGTGCTTAGTGTGCCCTCTTGGGCCCTGCACGAGTAGAAGAGGCAGCTAATTGTTACCAATATCCATTCCCCCTGCTTGGTACTCATAACAGACCCAGCCAAGGGTTCCTATGCTCCAGCCCCCCTCCCACTCCCTACTGGGCACATTTCTGGGTGCTTCCCTTAAAACAATTGGGCACTGCTTCCTTCTTTCCCTTTGTCCACTCAAGGCTGGGACATGGACATGGTAGAAACAAATCAGTTTTTAGCCACACAAGTCAGGGACAAGGTCCTCAAGGACAAGGTAAGTCCAGACATGGTCCATGGACCAGCAGCACTGACATCACCAGGGACCTCATTAGCTATGAATGATCAGGCCCCACCCCAGGCTCACTGAATGAGGGGCTCTGGGGATTTGGTAAAATTCCCTACAGGTTTCCAGAGGGTTCAGAGGCACACTCAAGTTTGAGAACCACTGCTCTAGGAAATGGCAGAGCAACAAGATGGAAGGAGCCTGGGATCCTGGGCCTTCTGCAACAGCACTGTGGCCCACCCTGGAGCACATGTGCACATGGTGATGTGACAGAGAGTAACTATTTAAGCTGCTCTATTAGGGGCTCTTCATCACAGCAGCCAAATCTGCTCCCTCATGAACTCAGCAAGTTCTAGGTCATAGCCAGCCCCACCTGGGGGTCCTCATCACAGGCCAACTCAGATTTGCACAGGTAGGAGGGCAGCCCTGATATACTCACCTTCACAGGACACACCATCCGCCATGATGGCATAGCCAGGAAAGCAGGAACACATGGCCGAGCCCCCAACAATGCTGCACACCTGTTTGCAGGGCCCGTTATCTGGAGGGAACCACACAGAAGTCAGAGGCCACCAGGCTGAGTCATTGGCCCACAGCGGCTCATCTGCCCAGCTCTGACCTACAGGTCAGACACTCAGGAGGTGGGAGACTAGAAAACAAGGAAGCCCATTCCTCGGCCTTTTCACAGGTTCACCCCATCAGACAGTTCCAATACCAGCTGGTGTCAGGGATGACCTTCTGGGTCTGCCTGCACCACCACTCAGGTGGAACCCATCCCTCAAGCACAGTGATGACATGAGAATGACAGGGAGAAAAGGAGACAGAGCCGGAGGAAGAGAAAGAAGGCACAGAGGCAGGAAGAAGAAGAGAGGAGAGGATGAGGGGAGGAGATTGGGGGAAAGAATCTGCTAGGCGTTGCTGAATGGAGCCTGCACCACCATTCAGGAAGCAAAGATTTCATTATCTCAATTTTATACGAATGGAGACAAAAAGCAGTCAACTGGCTTGCTTAGGGTCACACACAGCCCCCTCATTCTCACCTCTTCAGCTACCTTCTCAGCTCCTCACCCAACCTCAGACAGGGAAGCCCCACCAACCCCCAGCGCAAAGCACCCCGGGGGCAGGAGCCATTTTACACACTCCCAGCACCACAGGGCTCACCACCCCCAACCAGCTTGGACCCAGCCCTGGCCTGAGGCCCTATTCAGGGACACCACACCCTCTGCTTACCTTTACAGGTGTTGGGCTGCGGCAGCGGCAGAGGGATGATGTTGGGGGACACTTGGGAAAATTCTGACCTCAGTGCAGGCTTCTGTGTGGCCTCTGGCCGTGAGGAGTCGCTGTCTGTCATGGGCAGAGCAGGCAAAAGGAGGGTGTCTCATGCTTCAGCCAGGCCTCAGGCACTAACAGGCGCATGTCCTTCTCACACTTGGGCATGACGCCGGGCACTAACATTTAATCCCCTAGCTTAGTTAAGGAGAGAGGAAACTGAGGCTGGGGATACAGATAAACCTTGGGCAAGATCGACCTCAGCTACTCAGGGCAGAGAGGAGTGGAAGGAAAGGAGGCAGAGAAGAAGAGAGAGGAAGGAGGAGAAGAGTGTCTGGACAGAAAAGAAATCCATCCCTGTGCAGCTGTCTAGGAGAAAGCCCTGCCAGGCCATCACTGGCCCAGCACTGGGGGACACAGCTGGTGTTTGACAAGACCCCCTGTGGCCTGAGCTCAAATCTAGGACAGGCCACCAGGGCCCAGTCACTGCAGACAGAGCTACAGGACGGAAACTTGTCTACTCAGCCTCACAAATCCCCATTGCTGGGGGCCTCTGGCTCCTGCAGGTTCTGACGTATAGAGTAGCAGGTGGTGACAGGGCCCCATGATACCCACCCCAGGAATGCCACACTGCATGGATAAGATCAGCTGTGCCCACAGCCCTGCCCTTGCCAGCAGGGCCCTCACCTGGGCGGCAGGTGCGGCCATCGTCTTGCAGTGAGAAGCCAGGAAAGCAGGCACAGTGGTAGGACCCCACAGTGTTGATGCAGAGGTGCTGGCACAGCTCCCCCGGGAGGAGCAGACACTCATCCTGGTCATCCCCAGGCAGGCTGTTGGGCAGCTCGGTCTCCGTGCCCAGCGACAGGGCCTCTCGGGCTGCCACATCCGCCTCTGAAACTAGGGCACAGGGGGTTAGCGTTCAAGATAGCCAAGACCATGGGCTTCAGGAAACCAATACAGATCCTCATCAGAACTTCAGTTTGCCCAGCAGACGACAGATAAATTGACGGACGGGTGGACAGATAGATGATGGGTGTGTAAGTGGATGGAAGGATGGACAGGTGGATGGCTGAATGGATGGACAGACAGAGAGATGGACAAACAGGCAGATGGATAGATGGATGAGTGGAAAGATGGGTTGATAGATGAACAGAGGTGGATGGATGAGTGGGTAGATGAATGGATGGATGGGTGAGTGGATGGGTGGACAGACAGATGGCCAGATGGATGGATGAATGGATGGATGGATGGGTGGATGAATGAGTGGGTGAGTGGACAGATGGGTGGATGGATGGATAAGCAGATGAGAGGCTGGATGGACAAAGAGATAAATGGATATTCTGACAAGTGTCTACATGGATGGGCAGAGGAATGGATAAATGGATGAACACACTTCTGGTTGTAAGAGTGACCCCACCAGAACTGGGTCCAGGCTTTCCTCACTGAGTCCCCTGCAATAGAACAAGGGCAGAGGTACAGAGAAGCTCTTCCTAAAGTGTTAAACTGGACCTCAGACCCCTGACCTCAGTGACATCAGGGAGGACCTTCCCTAGCAACAAAAAGGGCCCCAAGCCTGGGTTCCATCAGATCAGGTCTGAACACCAGCCCGGGCCTTCCCTGGCTGGGTCATCTGGGACAGTGCTAGGTCTCCCTGGGCCTCCCAAATCTGGGGGAAAGCTGCTTCTCAGGGCTGCAGTGGGTAGCAGGGGAGAGTGGGAAGGAAGGCTCCTGGGCCTAACAGCCATGGGAAAGGCATACAGCAGGACTTCCAGGGGGGCCACAGCCCCTCCAAGCTCCATGCCAGCCCAGGACCTCCACCCTTCCCAGGCAGCTGAGCCCCCAGAGAGAGCAGCTGCATGAAGTCATGTCTGAGGAACGTGTTTCATATGGAGGGTGTTTACATTAATCTGCGGCCCAATCAGCCCTGGCTGGTGCCTGCGGGTGAGGCAGCAATAGCCAGCAGTTTGGACCTGCAGAGAAAGCACTACAGGGGGGGTAATAGACAGGCCTGGCCCAGGGCCCCTCAGCACTGCAGGCTGGGCAGCACCTCCAGGATGCAGACTCAGCTCACCCTCAGCCGTGCACTCCCCACAGGAGGAAGGAACATGCACCTCTGGCTCTGGGCCCTGTGTGGCCCCGGTGAGGGCTTACTGCCCACCTGCACCCTTCCCAGACACCCACCCTGAAGAAAGACTTCCTCCTAAGCTCCACCTTGAACCAGACTCTTCTGGGTTCTACCCTGGCCTTCACATTACTGCTCCAGCAGCCCCCTTAGAGCCACCCTCAGCAAATGGGGCCTCCCTGCCCTGGACCCAGCCCCTGCACCACACCAGGCTAGTAGGGCTGGTCGGGCCAGATGCCCTGGCCTGGTCCAACCTCCACACTTGCTCCTGCCTTGCCCTGACCTCCCATCTGTACCCCACAGGTGTGAGCTCCTCCCCAGAAGCCTGTGCTCAGGGAGGGCATCTTAATCCCCATGCAGAGACTCCTACCATCTGGCATTCTAGGGATAGAGATCTGGGTTGATTTGAGCCAAGGGTGACTAGGTCTGGGTCAAATTCAGGGCAACTAGAAGCCCAAGGCAGAAATGGGAGTGATCCGAGCCATGGCATCCAGTCTCAGCTGTGCCAAAGACCTTGTATGTGCGTAGGGCAAGGGTCTGCCCTCTCTGAGCCTCAGCTTCGTCCCCTGACCTACTAAAACATGGCAATGGCAACGGTGGGGACCATTCTGAGTGTTTTGTCAGGCACTGCCAAAAGCCCTTGACAAGTATCACATCGTTAATTCTCGCACGAACAAGTAAGGAGTATGACCCAACGTTTGAAAGATACAACTATGAAGGCTCCGGGAAGGCCTGTGTCTTGCCCCAGGGAAGCAGAGGAGCTGGGCTTCCCACCAGGTCTGCCTAGCTCCAGAAGCCAAGAGTCTACCCTTGATACCAGGAGTGCTTCTGTAGCCTTAACTCTCATTCCATGAGAGACCCAGGACACACACTGAAGGGCCCAGATGGTTCACAAGGGACAGAGAAAAAACTGGGCTAGTGGTTCTGGAATCCTCCTGGGCATCTTGCCCCAGCCAGTCAAGGGTGACACCCACAAAGGGGGCCTGCCTGGGCTTCACTGCACCAGCCCAGGACTGCCAAGGCATCTGCACAAAGGACACCTGTGGCTCACGGGCACAGACGTGGCACTGACCAGGTGGCAGGCACCAGACAAAGTACAAAGCAAGGACAGGAAGGAGGACACCAACGACACTGAGGCTGGAAGCTCCAGGGTGTGGCTAAGCCGGTTCAGGCTCCAGGGTCTGCACTGGCAGCAGAGGCTCAGTGACCTTCCAGCTCCCATGAACACAGCCCAGGACTGCACAGGGACACGCTCTGAAGAGGGACACAAGAGGTCACTACCTGGTTAGCCCTCAAAGACCTCAGGTTCTCATGGTGAAGGGGTCACCAAGTGAAGACATCATTCATCCAACTGCTAATCCATTTGGTAGTGAGTCTTCTGGACTGGGAACTTAGAGATAAAAAGGCAGTTCTATCTGAAGGAGCCATCAAGCAAGCGGAGGAGACGCACGTGAACGCTGCCTCTGTGTGCACTCAGACTGCACGTAGGAAACAAGAATGGCGCAGGTGAGAGGGATGGAGGGTGGACCGAGGAAGGGTGATTGAGTGAACAAGTGAGAGGTTTCTGGCTGGGCTCATGAGTGAATTCACTAGCAGACGGACAAAGGACGGATCGATTACTATACAAATAGGTGAGTGAATGGGTGAATGCGTGGGTCGGTGGGTGGATGGATGAGCAGTGTGTGGACTGTGAGCAGGTAGCTGAATGGAGGGATAAAGAATGGGATAAGGGATGAATGACGGAGTGATGTTGGGCAGGGATGGGTGGATGGACAGACAGACAAGAGGATGGGAGGGTGAGTGGGGTGGGTGAAATGGATGAATGGATAGATAAACAGCAGGTGGGGGAGAAGGTGTGTGAATGTGTGGGTGGACAAAGAGAGCAGACAGTGGAGGGGTGATGGGCAGCAGCTGGTGGTCAGATGGGTGGAACACAGGAAAGTGACCAAGATCACCGTCTTGGAAATAATGGGGCAGAGATCACAGGACTGTTGAAAGCTTGATCCTCAAGCCACAAATGATGATAGGGTCCCCACAGAAGGCCAGGGTCACCCAGTCTTGGCCCCGTATGCCCAGCCAGGAAGAGCAAGCACCCACCTCTCCGTGGTGCGGCTGCGGGCTCTGGAGGCCGGCGCACATCAGGCATGAGGACGGGCTCCTCGCCCTCACAGCAGGAGAGCATGGCGTGGCTGCAGGGATAGCCCAGGTTGGGGTTGGACTCGCACGACTGGCCCTCAGCCCGCACACGGAGGCCCAGGCCACAGCAGTCACAGCATTGCTGAAAGGAGAGAGACAGCCATCACTTTCCACTCCCTGGCTCCTCAGAGTTCATGCAGGGTCCCCAGGGCACATCCGGGGACCAGGCTCAGGAAAGGGGTTGATTCACGGGACTAAATTAATCATTATTTTGTCTCTTCTGCCGGCCTACATGCTCTCCTGGGGCAAAGGAGTTGCCTGCCTTCATTTCCTAGATCTGGCGCAGGGTAGGATCAACATATGTTTTTTTAAATAAATAATAAACAAATGGCCTTTTGTGGAAGAAACTATAAACTAATCCTCAGCCACACCCATTATCCCCTCATTTTTACTGCAGATCCCAATTCTATTCAGTTTGGCTAAAAGACAGCACTTCCCAGGCGCCCTTGCATTTAGAGAGATTCACAGGGTGGAGCTTTTAGGAGAACTTATCATTGGAGCCGACTAGTTGGAAGGACATCTTTTTTTCTCTCTCCCTTCCTCTTTTGAGCGTCGATGTAATGGTTGGCACTTCAGCAGCCATCGTGGGCCACAAAGTGACCCTAAAAATGGAAAGTACAGGCTAAAGACAATTCAACAGACAAATAGAAGCCTGGGTCTCTGGAAATAGAAATCTATCCCATCCCAGGCTGCATAGCACTAAAGATAAGCTTTGTTTAATTGTTTAAGATACAGTGGCAGATTGGTTACAGTAATACACCCAATTATTCACTCTTCTCTGCATCGTGATAGTGCAGCCGCTCCTTTTAAGGGAGTGAGTGTACTTCCAACTCCTTACTTGTGACTTGCTTTGGCCAACAGAATGAGCTAGACACAACACCATGCCAGTTCTTAGCCTACACCTCACAAGACCTTGAATGCTTCTGTTTCCTTTCTTGGAGCCCTGCACAGCCACTTGCTGTTCATCTGCTGGGGGTTGAAAGACTGCATGGAGCAGAGACGGCTCACCCCAGATGATGATATCCTAGATCACCTCGCCCCAGAAGAGCCATGCTCTGACATAAGCCCAGCCAGAAGCAGTTGAGTGTGGATCAGCTCAGCAAAAGTGCTCACTCAG
This sequence comes from Loris lydekkerianus, assembly GCA_963574355.1. Lineage (NCBI taxonomy): Eukaryota > Metazoa > Chordata > Mammalia > Primates > Lorisidae > Loris > Loris lydekkerianus. Next base: position 6,336 of record CAUYPK010160929.1, on the reverse strand, counting down.
CTGACCACAGATTCATGAACTAAGCCAAAACAAGCTACCAAGGTCTGGATGGTGTATTACAGAGCAACAGTTAACTGACACGCTAGGCTTGCATCTGTCAGTGCTAGACACTTCCACTTACCAACATACTTCAAAAATACTTAGTTTGCATTACCTCTGATCTCACAACCCAAGAGACACAGACTATTATCCCATCTCACAGATGGAGAAGCTGCAGCTCAGAAAAAAGAACTGGTTCAGGGTCAAAGAAAAAGATAGAAAGGGGACTGTCAACTTGCCTGTCAAAAAGGTCCTCTCACTAGCACCAGTTGTTTTTAGGAAAAATTGACCTCATTGTGACAAAAATTGAAGTCAAAATCCTCTCCCCATTGCTGCCACCATCTAGAGGACTCTGTGATTGTCACCAAGGCTTGAGACATGGTAGGCTAATTCAACTCCTCCCCTCCACTCCCAGTTGGGATGAGGCCCCTTCTGCAATGTTCCCTGAAACTGTTCCACCCTCCACCTTTCAGTTTCCTAAAACTGCCCTCACCCTCTGCCGCTGCACACAGCCAGCTCTCCCTCCACTTCTGTTTCCCCTTCTTCCTCGTTTTCAATGGGGCACTGGACCTCCCAGGAAATGAAGACTACATTTCCCAGTCTGCCTTGCAGCTGGGCGTGGCCAACAGCAGAAGTTCTAGCCAATGAGATCTAAGCAGAGGCAGGGACCGCCCTCAAAGAGGGGCTTTTCTTACCCTCACGTTCATAGCAGCATTACTACACCAACTAAAAGGTGAAAGCGACCTAGTGCCTATGATGATGAATGGATAAACAAAGGTGGTCTGTCCATACAATGGAACATTATTCAGCCTTAAAAAGAAAGGAAATTCTGACACATGCTCCTGGATGGAACTGGAGGACATTGTGCTAAGTGAAATAAGCCAGATACAAAAGGACAAACCCTTTACAATTCCACATAAATGAGGTCCCTAGCATAGTCAGATTCCAAAAGACAGAAAGGAGAAGGAGAATGGTAGTCACTGGGAGCTGAGGAGAGGAGAGAATGAGGAGGTAGTACTTGATGGGGACAGAGTTTCAGTCTGGGAAGATAAAACAGCTCCGAAGTGGATGGCGGTGATGGCCGTGCAACCATGTGAGTGCACTAAAGCTCCTGAACTGTGCACCTAAAAACGGTTATGGTGGTCAGTTTCACATCGTGTGTATTTTACCATAATTATAAATAATTTCATAAATAATTTACACGTATAGGAAGGGACACTCTCCTGTGCCCTCTTCCTGCCCCTGCCTGGGACTCCAGTGCAGCAAATCAAAGATGACAGCACAACAGACAGTGGCACCTTCATGACTGTGTCTTGGCCCTGGCCCTGGCCCCCAGAGCCAGCATGAGCTCTAGCACACAAACTGGTCTCCTTGTGTAAGTCCCTCCCAGGCCCCGTGGACTCTCCACTTAGAGACCAGAGTTCTCAGAGAAACATTTACAGTCTTTCATATTCCAGCCAAGGACTCTGGTGACCTGTGCCCACTGCTACGGGGCCTAGTGGACCACACCCCCCATCCCTACATCCTCCTGCCTCTGGATATTACCCTGTCCTGATCCCACTGCCCACCCAGGAGAACCGGCCTCGATGACCATCCCCTAATGGACCTACAAAACTCTCCCCGGCATCCACCTCACTCGGAGTCAAGCCTCCCAATGATGGACAGGCTCTGCTCCATCACCTCTCTGGCCTCAGCTCCAGCTGCTCCAGCCCCACTAACTCTACCCCAGACACACAGTCCCCCCACCACCCAGTCCTCAAACATGCCAAGCAGGCACTTACCTACGGGCCTTTCCATTTGCTGTTCCTTGCCTGGAAGTGTTCCTGCAGAGTTTCCTGCAGACCCACTCCTGGCTCAGCATCCACCAGGGCTTTGCACAAATGTCCCTTCTCAGGGAGGCCAATCCCAGCCCCTGTCAGCAGAAACTCCAGCACTCCCGACCCTGACGCTGCTCATCCCCTCCCTCTGGTTTTTCTTCCCTAGCAGGGTCACCTGCTAACCCAACATTAACACATTCATCTTGATCTTCTCTCTTCCTGACTGGAGAGGAAGCTCCTCAAGGGTGGGGACTGTCACCTGTGTTACCCACTGCTACATCCCTGATACCTAAAGTGGGGCCCAGAGCACACGGTGGTGCTCAAAAAATACTCTGTGAATAAATCAGTCCATATAATAACTAATGATGACTTCTGATGTGCAGATGAAGAGTTCCCACCCCAACCCCAGGTGTATCAGTCCCCACCAGGAGTCCCACAGGGGAGCCCAACCCCTTAGAACTCCAGGACCTTCAGTTATAGGCCAGCCTGTCCACCCCCATCTCACTGTGAATGAGCAGGTGGGGCTTGCCTTGTACAGGGAAACACCGCAGGTGTCGTTGTCCTCGGCCCCACAGGCCTCGCCCTCCTTGGCCCCCAGGACACCAGCCATGCAGCTTTTCTCCTTCAAGTAGGAGACACAGCAGTGCCTTTGGGCTGTCCTGAAAGAGAGGGCACACCTCAGCCCCGGGCACCCACCCTCCCCCAGGGTCCTCAGCGAGTGACCAGCTGGTATAAGCCCTGCCAAGTCACATGGATTTTGTCTTTTGGCTGAACCAAGAATCCTCAGGCCTGGGTTCTGCCAGGCTGTGAGGAAGAGGGTCTAGCTTTGGAGCCCCCCATCAGGGCAAAGGAAAGGGGTACCCAATCCCAGAAAGGGCTGGATGGTCGGCCTGAAGGAGAACAGCCTCCAGACCCCTGGTCATTGCTTGCCGATTTTCCTAGGGCTACCCTGGGCCAGAGGTGGCTGCTGAGTCAGTAGCAGAGGGCAGAGCAGGACAGGACGGTGAGGGTCATGGGGGCAGGGTCCAGCACCACCTCAGGAGGGGCCTGTCTCAATGAGAACTCCCAGTGGTAGAACTGGTTGCTCATAAAGTGGTGAGCACTCATTACGAGAGGGATGCCAGCACATAGTAGGGCTGATTAGCCCAAAACTCCAGGGGTCTGAGTGGAGCCTGCTCTAATGCCTAAGTATCCCCGAACTAGTGGGATGGCAGAAGGGAAAGGAAAGGAACAAAGTTAGAATACGGATTTTTCTAAAGGGGATAGCATGGGATGGACACTGGAGAACATGGGCTCTGATCCCAGCCATGCTGCCAGTGAGCTGCGTGACTGTGGGTGAATCACGTCATCTCTCTGAACCTCATCCTCCTGCTCTGGAAAAATGAGCAGGCTGGATGAGATGGTGTCCCGGGACTAAAGAAGGGGTGAACAGCTGACAAAGATCTCTCCTGAGCCTGGCAAAGGGGATAAGTAATTAAGAAACAGTAAGCACAGACAACAGAGGAGGCCAGTGAGGGGCCAGCCCTGGAGACACCAGTCTTAGACCATCCATCCCTGGAGAGAGCCTGGCCAGATGGTCCACAGCAGCCACATCCAGACCCCTGGAAGCCGGGAAGCACCCACTCCCCCCAAGCTACCTGGGCCCAGGGCCCAAGGCACGAACTCCAAGGATCTGGAGCAGGCACATGGGCAGTCTGCCGGCTCCAGGGTCCCGCCCTACCTGCAGACGTCGCCCTCAGCGCCACTCTCAGAGATTTCCAGGCACTCGTCATTGTCAATGGCCCACTGTTGCCCTGCTGCGCAGCACGTCTCGATGAGGTCCTTGGTGGAGCCTATGGCTGGTAACACGAAGCAGAGTCACCACCCAGAGGTGGCCTCTGGTTCCAAGGTGTCTAGGGTCACCTAAGAGATGCCCCAGTGTGTCAGTCAACTGCTTGTGTTATTGGGAAGGCTTCCAGTCAACAAGTTACTACTAGACTGTTAGTAGTTAAGTTTTAGGGGAATCAGAAGCTACATGTAGACTTCTGACTACATGGGTGGGTCAGCACCCTGATGCTCCTGTCGCTCAAAGGTCAATGGATTTGTGACCGGAGAGGATAAGAGAAGTCACATCTTGGGAAGAACTTCTTAAAACTAAAGAGCACACACTCCAGGTTAAGGAAATTGATGAACCTGACACTTCAAATTGATTTAAATTTTCTGTATAACAAAGAATTCCAGGACAGCGCCTGTGGCTCAGTGGGTAGGGCGCCGACCCCACATACCGAGGGTGGCAGGTTCAAACCCAGCCCCGGCCAAACTGCAACAAAAAATAGCTGGGCATTGTGGGGGGCACCTGTAGTCCCAGCTACGAGGGAGGCTGAGGCAAGAGAATCACCTAAGCCCAGGAGCTGGAGGTTGCTGTGAGCTGTGATGCCACAACACTCTACCAAGGGCGATAAAGTGAGACTCCGTCTCTACAAAAAAAATAAAATAAAACAAAATAAAAAACAAAGAATTCCATGCACCAATATAAGAGATTGCTGACAGATTAGGAGCCATTGCTAGAATGCCTTTAAACTGACAAGGACGTGCCAACCATTAAATATGTATAATAAGCTCTTGAAAATTAACAACAATGAAAAAAGAACTCCTAGGTAACATACCTACTAAACTGTAAAAATGAGAGAGAAAGACCAGGCATGAGTGGGGACCCTTGTGCCAGGGGTGGGAGTGAAGACCGGTGTGGCCAGCCTGGACAGAGGCATGGCCCCATCTGCACAGTGAAGGGTGTGTATCATGGAGGACCCACGGGTTCTGCTCCTGGCCCATAACAGAGCCAGTACTAGGATGCCCAGGCCAGTGTTAACTTGTGGAAAGGCTCAGGGCAGCACGGGTGTCTATCACTGAGGGAGCAGGTAAGGAAAAATCAGGGTCCTCCTACATGGAGGACTCCAACTGTCAGGAACAAAGACTAGATGTACACACAGCAACATGAGCTGGACATGTGGACACAGCAACTCAGAGCTAGACACAAGGACACACAGCAATGTGGAAGAACTCAGAACACAGCGCTGAGAGGAAGAAAGGAAGAAACCAAACGTGATCCATTACACGAATCTAAACTATGACACACAAAATAACAATAGAGTGTATATTGTACAAGAACACATGAAAACAAAAAACCCAATGCAGATTAGATAGAAGAGAAATGTCAGTAGGATGGGATGGTAGATGGGAAGGGAATAAGAGGATAAAAGAAAATAAAGGAAGGACGGAAAAAAGAGAGGGACTTGCAAAGATGGTAGTAAGAGCTTCGCCAGGAAAGGAGGCATCTAACTAACCCAAGCACTTGCCCCTGAGGTCTGAACATGACACTCCTAAGTCAAGCTCTTACTGAATGGCTGGACATACCTGCCAAGGAGGAGCAGGGAACAGAAGGAACCCCTGAGCCTCCAGGGCCTGCAGCTACATCTCAGCCGTACTACTGACAGCGTTTCTCCTCCCTAAAGTCCCAGTGTCCCTGTCTGTCTGAAGACTGAATGGCTGCACAGGGGCTGACGCCCACCAGGACCTCTGCACGCCCCTGCGCATTGCAGGTAACCTGGTGGGGTGAGGAACAGATATGCTCCAAGGGACATTACCTGCACCACGCCTGCAATAGCAAGAGCCTGCTAAGGATTGCAGGCTTGCCCACTGGTGGACATGGCCAGTCACCCACCTCCATTCCCTTCTGTAAAACAGGGGAAATGAGCTTCAATAACAACCTGTTACTGTTCTTCTCTGAGGCACCAGCAGCGTGCCTGATGAAAAGAGTTCTTGAAACCAATGTCTACCAGAAATAAGTGGCAAACGTCACCCTCAAAGAAGAAACGTTAGGCACATCCCCACAGAAGACTTTAATCTGACAAAAATGCCCACTGGCAATGCTCCTGCTGGGCATTGTCCTAGAGATGCCAGCAAACGCGGTAAGAAAAAAGGTCAGAAGAAGGCATAGAAAGGAGAAACTGTCACTATTTGCAGGTGTTATGGTTTCTTCTTCCTAGAAAATCCGAGGAAATCAAAACTAACAAGGTATTAAAATCAACCCTTTCTAACAATTAATATGATGGTCAAAAACAAAACAAACACACTTAAATTAGTGACTTTCCTGTACACTAGTAACAATTGAACAGGAAAGTTAGTAGAAAAAAAATCCCATTCAAAAGAAAAATAAACCTAGATATAAATCTACAATAAACATGTGCAATCTACAAGAAGACAAAACTTAATGGTCTGATGGACACAACAGTATACTGTATTTGAAATACATACCGTGTCTCTGCATGGGAGATTCAATACGTTAAAAATATCGATTCTGGGCTGAGTAACAGCTTCCCTGTAACTGGGCCTGGCGAATCTGGGGAGACAAGACTCCAGACATCTCTGGCCGGTGGGACCTGCCTACAATCATCCCTTTGAGAACACAGAGAGCCAGCAAGGGACTTCTGGACCCCAGGAG